>LPNX011063793.1:106952-122889 GCA_001517045.1 Pseudotsuga menziesii
GGGGTGGGGAGGGATGCAGGGTAAGGGACATGTATGCCAGGGGCTACACCTGGCATATATGGTGGGAAAAAGGCAGTCGATGGAGAGATAGTGACACTGACGTGCCTATATGGTGGGACCTGCATACATATTCATGGCATCGTGTATTAGTACATAAAAAATATACCTATATGAATCTAAGACATCAAAACTGAAATTAAATTTATACTTTATTACAAGATACTTGCTCACGAGGGGATCTGTTGATCCTTGGTAGGCATGGTTGGTCACTCAATCCTGTGGACACCTTTTCATTTGCACAAAAATATTTAGATTCAATTAGTAAATATTAACTAAATATGGGTCGACAATTTAAATAAATATGCGACGATATACAAGAACTAATTTAGTGATACAATACAAGTCACAAATCAATCAAGTGACATAACATCAATGATATGATGGTGATAATAATAGTCCCAAACTTGCATAATAATTTTTCTTTTAAATTATGATTTTGAGGGATGTTACATTTTTCTCTATTTTAGAGAATATCCACAACGTTTATGGGCTTACTCCTTAGAATTTCTCGTCGATCCTTGAAATGATATTAAAAAATTATATGCTTGCCTTGTGCAATATCAAAGGATGGATGATTTGTAGGGTAAGTGTTTGTCATATTTTCCCTAATTATATCTTTGAAAATTGTATCCATTATTGATGCTAAAGTTTCCTTATATACGAATTAGTTGACTAGTTAGCCTTAGTAAACCTTGCTTATGCTTCATTTCCTTTTTGGTCTAGAGAGTTGACATGGCTATGAGTTCTCTTCTCTTCCTATTTCAAACCTAATTTTTTAAGGTATCCTAATTGAGAATACCCTAGTAAATTTTCTTCTAAGTTTCTATTATAGGTAGCATACTGAGCAGATAATGGTTATTTTCACATATTCAGTTATTGACAATACAACTAAGACCCAATTCATTAATTACCAATTTAATTATCTAACCCATCATCTTGGTGCATCTCCATGTAAATGTTTTCCACGTAAGTTTTTTCTAGGTCCCTCATTTCTTCACCAATGTCAAATGATACTTCCTAGCTTGTTACCAATTAAGGTAAGAGAACATTTCATCCATATTTGAAGGAATGAATTTTAAGATAGTGTGGTAGAATATTTTTTTTCTCTCGTGACCTCGTTAAAAAAATAGGATCGCGGAGCAATAACAATAAACAATAAACACAATGCAAATATTAAAACAAATTACAATAGAGATGCATATATTGGACGACAAGATTAACTACTAACGTTAAATTTAATTACTGAAAGAAAACTACCTATGTGTATGGTGCCGCGATGTCCTTTGCAGCTACTATGGCTCCATCTAGGTTGAAGGAACCAGTGTCCTCCCACCCGTGTGTTGGAGACTTGGCACTGAATAGTTGTACATTTAAAAAAATAAAGTCATCAACATCTGATTCTAGGTTAAATTTATTAGAAATTATGACATTAAATAAAAAAATGACTAACTTAGTGTAGGTAGCTCTCTGTGCCATGATCCTGCATGGGAACCTGGCATGGATGCCCACAATGAGAACAATGATGTGGCATTGGTCTCGTTGATCTAGATGGATCCACCTAGCTACCACCTATATATTCTCTCCCTCGCCCACCATCAGTAGACTATGCAGAAGTGTGTCTCTCGAGGGGGTCCTACTCGCTCTGCGAGGACATAGCCACAAATGCGGTATGCCTGATAAGGTGCCATTTGGCACATCTAACGGAATCATGGATCTCATCTAGCCCACTACCTAACCCAGGGAGTTGAGGAGGTGGGTTTGGCTCTCGCCTAAGTGCAGCAGGGCCTCTGAGTGGGTTCCGGTGGGTGTGAGATCGATCTTGGGCTAAGCCAAAACCAACGCCCTAGAACTCAGTGATGTCGAAGTAGTTCACATGGAAACCTAACACAAACTCAGCCCACAGTTTCCTGAGAAAATACAGTGGGACCTCGACATTGTTTCATGAAGGCTTGTCGAATACCATGAACCATCTCTTCCTCTAGTTTTCTCTCCATGGCTCGTAATTACACCAATCCATGCAAACTCACCTCTTCCTCACATCTAGAGGCTGTTCTGTTCTAGGATCTGTAAATTTGCTCCACAGTTGGGATTTTATGATATTCAAGTTTTTTATATCCTCTTTGGATATACCAGTGCTATAATGCTCTCTCATTCGAGCCCTATATTCACTCAAACTGGTTATCTCACTATGGGAAAAATTGATATATTCTATAATGTTTTGTATTGATGTGGCGAGGGAAAACCGAGAGAGTTCCTTCATGTTCTTCAATTCATCACTCAAAATTCTTAATTGGTTTAAATCCGCGTGTAATTCATCTTCGGGGTTTTCTTCTTCATTTAATTCGGGGTTTGGTTCATTTGTTTGGTTGGTTTTATTCATTTCTTCGGATGGTTCATTGGTATTGGTCATTGTGGTTAGGTAATTTGTACCTGCAGTATCAAATTTTGCCCATTTCAATTGATTTTCAATTTTTTTTTTAATTTTGTATTTTATTTTAAAAACAATGAAATAAACAAAAAAAATTGCATTCATACTCTATTTACCTTACTCCAGCGTCATTTTAGGTGATTTTCACAAGTTAGATGGGCTCTTTGGGGGTCGAATTTGTCTCCTTGGGGGTCGTTGGCTCCTTCGTGCACGCTCGCAGGTTGCTAAAAAACAATACACCCACTATTTTGTTTTTTTTTAATACAAAGGGATGCAAGTGTGTCCCTGTTTGCTATAGCGCCCAACACGCGCACGCGTCCAAATGCGTGTGCACATCCACATGCACGTGCATGCTCTTATTTCCCATGCTAGAAATCCATCGTGGAGGTTCATCACTTTGAAGTGGGAGAGTGTGTGCGCATCTAAGCGGTGTGTGTGCGTTGTTGGTTAATCCCGCTCGCACGCTCCCATTGCATCATAATTTGGTAGCAGCTTCTTGTGGGCGCCCATATAGCCTAGGGTATTCCCCATAAATCTTATATGTAATGTTTAGGACATAACATTATAATTTTTTATTCTTGAAACATGTCCTAAGTCAAAAAAATCCATCCTTATTATTCTAAACATTAAACATAAAAAAATCATGTTCTTATGCAACTCATTGGACAATCATTCCTTTTGGAGATGATTGTTCAGGATCGAGACTTCGTGATTGAGCCACAAGCTGTGAAGTGGTGTATAAGGGCCTACAATCCTATATTTTATCCTAAATTCATGTAATAGATAAGCAGACATATCCCTAATTAATGAAGCATTATAATAAGTTATGTACACGATTCATTTACCATATATTCAAATTGCAAGAATATAAAATGAATTGAGATCTTGTGCATAGTATTCCAAACTCAAGAGCCACATATTCATTTTGGAAACATGCATCAAATATCTTTTTTCTCCTTCATAAGACAATTTATTTACAATACTCCCCTTCTCCTTATTTAGACAAACCTACTCCTCACAATAGTTGCATGATCCTTCTCTGACTGCTTGATGTTGTCGTATTGTTTTTTATGTGGTACTGGATGATGTATGGTGACAATCTCCTTCAGGGTTGACTTTCGGGGTGTATACCTTTTTTGTCCCTTGCTCTTGAGTTTTTTGATGTGGCATGTCTTGTGGAGTGGTCGAGGGGTTTGACCCGTGTTTTCCTCCTTTCTGTCGTGGTTTTCTGTCAATTGGGTTGCCTCCTTTTATGGGGATTTTCAGTGACATGTCTTGTGGAGTGGTCGAGGGTTTTGACCCGTGTTTTCCTCCTTTCTGTCGTGGTTTTCTGTCAATTGGGTTGCCTCCTTTTATGGGGATTTTCAGTGACTATTGACTATCCTTCTTCCGTGTCTGTCTTGTCACGCCAGGGGTGGTGGTGGTTTTCAGGTTTTCGGTTCCCATGTATCCTATTTGTTGGATTTTCTGTCCTTAATGGGTTGAGCTTGGTTTTTGATTCTTTTGACACGGTTAGTGGTATTGGGTGTCATTTTGTTTATCATTTTTCTTTCGCTATTCGGCGTGCTGTATCGAATATCGGGGTCCTTCTCTTGGCTTGGTTTTTTAACTATTTCTTTTTATCGGTCTGTCATTGTACTGGACTCCCGAGGACTGAAAATTTTGACACTTGTTTTTCCTCACCTCCCAGTCTCCGGGGTTTTATCATCCATTAGGATTCTCTTGTTATGGGCTCTAGTCCTCTGGAGGGTCCTTCAAAGGCCCGACATCGTCGTCAGGGAAATACTATAAAAGAGCAGGAGGGGAGGGTGCACTATGTATTGGGCCGTGATATCTATATGGATAGGTTCGGTGCTCTCTACACTAGGGATCTGGTTGTCAGAATGGAGTACTGTAGTATGGGGAAAAACAAGTGGATAGATTGGGCGACGTTGCAATGGAAGCCCTTACTCACTTATGTACCGACTATTAGCCTACTAGTAAATGGTTGGCTTGTTTTTGTCTTCTTGGAGGATAAGGATGCATCCTTAACACTAAACTCGCTCTAGAAAATTGAAAAGGGTTCGTTGGTTCTGAGCAGATGTCATGTGGAATTTGATCCCTTGCATGAGCAGGTGGTGAAAATACATCTATGGGTTTTACTCCCTGGTCTACCATTCCCCCTCTAGAGCAGAGACTTTCTAGAAGCATTGGAAAATACCCTTCGATACTTTGTTTTCATTAGAGAGGAATTTCAGCTTATATTTGATAAACAGATGGAAAAAGTCGTGGTTGAATTGGACATCTCCAGAGGGTTTTTGATGGAGGTTGAGATCCTCTACAACGATATTCCTATATGTCAAAGACTTGATTATTTAAACGTCCTGTCTAGATGCAACATATGTCATGTTGTGGGACATCTAGATCGTTCATTTCTAATCCTCCTCCATGGGACTAGCTCCTCAGACTTATCTGAAGGGTCACCTTCTCCTGGTCATGACGTCGAGCCTCCGCAGTCAACTACCCCTGTATTCTCGTCGCCTCCATTAGATGGTTTGTATAACTCTCACTCTTCATCTATTTTTGATGATATTACAAAAGGAAAACTTTTGTATATCCAGGACTTTGAGGCTTGTGCAACCTTTCTGAAGGCCCCTCTGGAATGTTGTACCTCGGCTCCTCCTATGGCTTGTCCATTAGCGACTCCCTCTTACATGGTCAACCTGCCTAGTCTGGAAATTTTGTCAAAGGATATTTCTAGTCTTTCTTCTGAGGATTGCCACTCAAGGGATGAATCCCCTTTATTCTCTCTGAAATACTTTCCTCCCCTTGTTGGTGATGGTTCTCTTATTCCCTTGTTACAACCTCCCGCCATCCCTTTCTTTTCCCCGACATTCTCATACCCTCAACTCTTGAAGAATATATATATTTTCTTAGCAAATTCCCCCTTATCCCCATCTACTCTTTCTCTAGACTCCATAAGTTTTGAAAATATAACGATAAGGAAGCCTAAAAAGAAGCCTTCTTCGGATACTTGTTAGGGCCTGGGTGCCCCTCCATTTACTTCGTTGTTTGTAAGAATAAAAAATGCTACTAGAGGTCAAGCAATCTCACATTCTAGGGTACTTAGAGATTTTTCACCCACTCTTGGTGGTTCTTGATGAAGATTGTCTCCCTCAATGTGCGTGGCTTTGGGCGGTTAGCTAAGCAAAATACCCTTCACTCCCTCCTTCTTTCTTTAGCTCATGATATGATTTTGCTCCAATAAACAATGTGCAATCGCTATCTTTCTCTCCTTTCCTTTTCCAAATTCTTGAATGATTGGGATTTTTGTGCCCTTGATGTTGTTGGCCTCTCGGGGGGCCTACTAAAGGGATGGAACCCTCTCTCTGTGCATTTTAAGGCCTTTGAAACTATGGCGGAGATTTTGGTAAAGGCTAGGTTCTAGGGCTCCTCATATATCTTTTCCATACTAAATTGCTATGGGCCTTATCACAATAGAGACTCATTCTGGAATAGGGTGGTGGATGGTGGTCTGCTTGTATTACCTAACTTGATCCTGGAAGGGGACCTAAACTTTATGCTTAATGCTGCAGATATTTGGGGAAAAAAATCACTTTTGGACCCACTAGCCCTTTATTTCACCCAACTTATTGTTTATTCCAATTTGGTTGACCTTGCTCCCCCTTTTGCAGGGCCAACTTGGAGGAATGGTAGGACAGGTGATGATGGTATCCGTAAACTTCTTGACATTGTTATGATTTTGTCTTCTCTGGTCCTCAGCCTGTCTAGAAACAGAGTGTGGTCTGCTCCGTCTGATGTCTCTGACCACTACCTGGTCTATTTAGAGTGGAACTCTTCGGCCTTAGCACACAACTATCCCTTCAAATTTAATCGTGCTTGGCTCTTGGAGGATGATTTTTCCCTATTGGTGAAGGATAGTTGGTTCTCGTTGCTGCCTGATTCAATTCAGGATGGCATGAGTGGCTTGGAACAAAAGCTCAAGAACACTAAGAATAGGGTAAAGGTATGGATTAAAAACATAACCTCGAACATGAAAAGGGAGTCCTATGAGATCAACAATTATATTAATTATCTCATTGTTGCATGCCCCTTTGGCATACTCTCTCTAGAGGATATGATTACTTTGCATGCTCTTAGAGATAGGAAGAAATTACGGATTGCCCATGAACTCTTGACTTGGAAGCTATAGAGCAAGACTAAATGGGTTGAACTTGGTGAGGCAAATACTAAATACTTTCACTCTATTTCCTTGGCTCGTAGAAATTTCAACTCTATGTGGGCTCTAAAAAAGAGGAGGATGATTGGGTGGAAAATGATGATTAGTTAAAAGAGATGGGTGTTAAACACTTCTCTAAGCTCTTTAAGGACGATACTCAGAAAAATATTGTGGATCAATTGAAGGTAATAAAGCTCTTTCCTTCCTTTATCTATAGAGATGATGCCAAGTCTTTCTCAATGAGATATCGATGGGTGAAGTCAAAGGGGAATTGAAATATTTTAAGAGGGACAAAAACCGTGGACCAAATGGTTGGTCAGTGGATGTCTTCCTTTGGTTTTTTGACCTGGTTGGTGGGGATCTCCTTGCTGGTGTGAAATATTCCAGGACATTTGGGAGGGTTGTTCCTTCACTAAACTCTACCTTTATATCCTTGATTCATAAAAAAGAGAAACCTCTGTCCTTTGCCAATTTCAACCCTATCTCCATGTGCAACCTAGTCTATAAGATCATCTCAAAAATAGCATCTCTCAGATTGAAACCATTTTTGGATAGATCCATCTCTCCTGAACAATTTGGGTTCCTCAAGAACAGGAAGATTATCGAACCTGTGGGAATCACACTAGAATCTTTACATACTATAAGAACAAAAAAAAAGAAGTTCCCTGGTACTAAAGATTAATCTGGTTAAAGCTTCTGATATGGTTAATTGGACATATTTAAGACTCATTATTTTGCAGATTGGTGTCCCTTTGGGGGATGTAAATTGGATCATTGGTTATCTCACCTCTGCAAATTTTGCTATACTAGTCAATGGTACCCCCTCTGGTTTCTTCACTGCCACAAGGGGCATTAGGAAGGGGTGCCCCTTATCCCTGCTACTATTCATTTTAGTAATTGAAGGTCTCAGTTTTCTTATCAAGGATGCCAAAGATAATGGTAAGATTAGGGGCATAAAATTATCAGCTTATCTAGCACTTACTTACCTACTTTTTGTTGATGACGTGGTACTATTTGGCATTGGTACACTCGAGGAGTGGATGGATTTTGAGGTAGCTCTGGACACTTCAGTGTTCTACTTCTGGAATGTGTATAAGTATTGAGAAGTCTGGTTTCCTCTTTAATGAAATGGAAGTGGGAGTTTTGAACAACATAATTCATATTCTACCTTACAATGTGGATCCCATTTAGAAGGGTTTTAAATATCTTGGCTACTTCATCAATCCCCTTGGCTATGAGGTAAAGGACTGGATTTAGTTGGTGAAGAATTTTGAGAAAAGGATACATCACTGGGCATACAAACTCCTTTCTCTGGGGGGAAGAATTGTCCTCATCCATGTTGCTCTTACTAGTTTACCTTCGTATTGGTTTTCTCTAGCACCAGTCCCAAAGACTATACTGAACAGGCTAAAGAAACTAATTTTCTCCTTCTTATGGGGTTCCTTCGGGGATAGGAATCGTTATCATTTAATGGATTGGAATTATTTATCTAGGCCTTTTGAATTTGGGGGATGGGGAATCCAAAATCTTGACTGGTTTAGTATATCTTTGAGACTCATAAGTCTTTGGATGGCACTAAAAGGGTCAGGATTATGGCACCAAGTTATTTTTACAAAGTACATGAAATATCAATCAATGGATGTCTGGCTTAGATGTAAGTATTTCTCGGTCAAAGGTACTTCAGTTTTCTAGAATGGTTTTTTAAAAACCCTCTCCTGGCTTGGGAGATTCCTAGGATGGCATGTCAGAAATGGTGAGGACATAATCATTGGGACAGATCCTATTGTTGGATCTGATACATTCCTATACTTTTCCCATGATCTAAAGGAATATCTGAGGGATTATGGCATCACTTCCCTTCAGCATGCTCACAACCCTTTAGAGGGGGCTCAGTCGTACTGGTTATTAGCAGACGACCTAGAGTTGGGTGGAGAACAGAGGAATGTATGGAATAATTACATAAGTGGCCTAAATCATGGGGGTATCAGACTAAAGGAATCATCGGACTCTCTACATTGGATGCATAACAAAAAGGATGGGAGGGTAACAGCTGTTCTAGCATATGACTTAATTGTAAATACTCACCTTGATCCAATTAATAATAATTTATCTGTTGTTATTTGGTGCTGCAAGCTTCCCCTAAAGATCAAATGCTTCATATGGTTGGTGATTGAAAATCACATCTTGAACTAGTATAATCTTACAAAAATAGGTTGGTACAGGACTAGCATATGTGTCTTATGCAACAGAGGTGAGGACTCAGTTTATCACATTTTTATTGACTTTCCTTTCACAAAGAATGTTTTTTCCTGTCTATGTGATGCACACAGCTGCGAGACTCTGAATTTTGGTTGCTCCTTCTAGGATCTTCTGGAGCTATGGTTTAAAAAAAATAGAAAGTTTTGTTACCTCCCAATCTTTGTATTCTGGAGTATCTAGAAATCTCGCAATTTGGGCATATTCGAAGATAAGGTGGCATCTCTCTATAGTTCGGTAAAACAGGTGGAATATCTCTTTCATAGCTATCTAGTACCGAAAAAAAAGATAAGAATCAGAAATATTTAATCAGCTCCTGTCTTGTTTTATCCTTATGGTTTTTTCAATGGAGCAACAACAGATAAGCTGGGTGGTGCAGGGTGTCTTCTTGCATTAGTCAATGTTCATTCATTCTATATCAAACTTGGATGTGGACTCGGTACTAATACGAGGGATGAGCTTCTGGCCCCGTGGGCACTTCTTCTTGTTGCTCAAGCACTGGGTCTCCCATCTCTACACATTTTTGGATATTCTTCAATTATTATCAACTGGGAAAACAACACGACCTCACTGTCTTCACTTGAGCTAGATCACTGGTGTGGAAACATCAGGCATTTTTTCACTTATTTTCTCTGTTTGGACATCTGTCATGTCTACAGAGAGCACAATCAAAGAACATATAGCTTATCCAAAGATGCCCTCGCAATGGCCCTTGTCCTATGTTCTTTCACTGAATTTTATGATGAGAATATTTTAAAGTGTGGTGATTTTCATCTCTTTTACAGCCCAGTGCCGGAGCTCAGTCTCCTTTACCTTTTTGGGGGCACTTATATTTTTGAAATCTCTTTGAGATTATTTTAGCATGGAATGCAGGGAATCTCTAGATCATCCTTCTGGTCTTTCCTTGTGCTCCTGGTTTGACTATTTTTTTGTGTCCAGCAGTGATCACTCTTGATCGTTATTTTTAGTTCCTGCTATCTTTTTGGATCTTTCTTGGTTTTTGGCAGTGTTTTAGTCAGATTGTTTGGCTTGTATTTGTCCAGTTTCTATCTTCTATAGTCTTGTCATCTCCTAGCTTGGGACCACTCTGTAATATGCTCTTTGATTCATAATGAATATCAAGGACAAGATTTTTTCTTCTGAAGAAAAAAACCTCTATTTTCCTTCATTCGCTGTCATCCTACATGTTGTCGCATGATTCTTACTACCTTTCCTCTCCTTTTTATTTTACCAAATTCCTAACTATATTCTATAGCATAAATTTATGATTCAATGTACAAACCAATGAAGATGCACTCTTTGAAACACTCTCCCACAAAAGGCCCCCTTCGAGGTAGTGTAAGCATAACTTTATCAATTCATAATTGTAGACCTCTTGTTTATCAAATGACTTATTGTAGTAGGAATACGTTAGTACAATAAATAAATGCAACATATAAGTCATATTTTCATCCTTTACATTCCTTCTCCTTCAACATTGAGCACATAGTTCATTAGCAATCTCCATAGTCCAATGCTCCCTATACAACTACACCCTATAACCTAGACCTATATGTTTCAATGCCATCCGCAAGAGTTTGAGAGTGAATCCATACCCTATAACCTAGACCTATATGTTTCAATGCCATCCGCAAGAGTTTGAGAGTGAATCCATGGTTTTTATTAGACATACTAGAACTAATCGTAGTGAGCTATTGATTCTTCATATCGTATGCCCAAGGCAATATTCCCTAAAATATTTACTTTATATGCTAAGTTGGATGCTCATTATCAAATATCTTATGTAGATGTGGCATTAGAGTTGTGAATGGATCACTTCTCCTCACTATCCAACCACCTAGAATAATCCTCGAGTAGATCACACATATGAATATCAATGTTTGTAGTCATCCCCACTTGGTCACACGTGCCTACCCTAGCCTCTTTATTTCACAATAAGCTTACTTTTCATCAACACCTTTCCAGCTCTCTTCACATTCAAAGATTTTTTTTTATAATAATTTTCTTAATTCATTTTCATCTTAGTTTTGATATCCATTTTTACAATCCAACAACACTCGACTTTATGGATAGGTCCTTCGTCTGCATCATATTTGGATTTGATGTTACACCTTGTCATTGTTTAAAGCACACACCTCCTATCCTCTCCAAAATCATTACATTCTCATTCTGTATGGATTGATGTTACAATTCCAGCAGGGCACACACATTACTATGATCCTTAGCACTCCCTCATTTGACCTACACATGGGATGTAAGAACACACCATTCTTCTCATTTTCCAATTAGAAGAGATACTTGTGCATATTCTAGTCAATAACTCTTCTAGAGTATACTCTCATATTCCTTGTAGTCATTATCAACTAGTCGTCCTTATCGATCAAGGTTCCACACCACTAACATATTGTTCACATGCACCACTAACACATTATTTATAGTTGAATATGGATTTCCTAACTTCCAGTCTTTGTAACTCTAACATCACTTCCAAACATATCATTATTAGTTGGGACATCTCATACAACTTTCTTACCCTAACCTAGCAACGTTCCTAAGAAAAAAACAAAAAGAAAGTAGGGATGCTTAAATATCATTATTAGTTGGGACATCTCATACAACTATCTTCCCTAACCTAGCAATGTTCCTAAGACAAAAGGAAAGTAGGGATGCTTTCCACTTAATTTGGGAGGAATAATAAGTAACACATTTACCCAAGGAGAGCACACCCACTTTCTAATAACAAGTCTACTCTTCCATAATCAGAATCAATGTTCCTAAGATAAAAGGAAAGTAGCAATGCTTACATATCATTATTAGTTGGGACATCTCATACACGTGTCTTACCCTAACCTAGCAACGTTCCGAAGACAAAAAGGAAAGTAGGGATGCTTTCCACTTAAATTGGGACGAATGATAATGAACAAATTTTCCCAAGAAGAGCACACCCACTTTCTAATAACAAGTCTACTATGCCATAATTAGAATACCTTCTATTCAGCAAAGAATCAAGGTAACCCCATTGTCCATCATAACATGTAGTGAACTAGATTTGAACTTAGGTGGGGAGTATCACAACCATTGCTTCCATCCACCCAATGTAGACTCTATTAATACCACAATAGTTAGGTTTTTCATATTTTCTCATCATCATTAAACCACAAATATCTAGTCATAACCTTTAATCACTTAAAATTTAATTTTCCATTTTATATTGTAACTTTAATCAATTAAAGTTAATTTTTAATCCCTCTGTAGGACAAGCATTATTGTTTTAGGTTTTCCATTAATTTCATAAAATGGTGTTTAATATGTGAACATGCCTAAAGTGCAACTATAGTTTTGTTTTTTTTTTCTATTTATTATATTTTATATGATTTTTTTTCAAATCTGATTGATCACCTCCCATGAAAATTAAGCTTAAAAAATTGACGTACCATAAAGGCTTAATAATGGGTTTCTTGTTTGTTAATTTGCAGGGACAACATATCCATGACGCAAGAGATCCAGCAAGCCTCATAAACATTTTAGAAAAGGCCTTATTCATGGGCGGAAAGACGGCAAAGGACATCATATTGACATAAGTTTCCATTGCTGGCAGCGACTACATTCATTTGTAATTGTTCAAGTGGATTTTTTTAATTTTAAGTTACTAAGTTTGACATAAAATTTAATGTGAAAGTTATGGATAAGGCATAAGCCTATACTGTACGTCACATCCATTTATATTTTATTCCAATTGTTTTCTTTTCTTATTCCCTTTAAGATAAGTTTAATTCTGGACTCTGCTAATTTCTACACGAAGTGAATGCTTAGCGAGATTGTTAGGTACACTTTTTGGATGGACGAGTAATCTTTTGGTAAGCACAATTCGTAATAGTTGGAAAAATTAAACTTTAACTTCAACTATTTTATTATTAGATATAACTATTATGTTAACTTCATTGATAATACAACAACTATTAGCTTGACTCCAACTCTAATCACATTTTTAGTTGAATTGCAATTGATTATATATTAAATTTTAAATTAATAGATCCAACTATTAGCTTAACTCCAATGATTTTACAACTATTAACTTATCTTTAACTTTAATCTTGGTTACATTGGATAAATATTAGATTAGCTATTAGATACCACTATTAGCTTAACTCCAATTATTATACAACTATTAACTTAACTTCAACTCTAATGAGGGTTATATTGGATAACTATTAGATTATTCCAATAGTGATACAACTATTAAATTATATTTAGACGAACGTGGTAATAAGAAACTATTAAATAGTGTGAGAAATCCACCTTCATTGTAGTGATACCATGCACCACCCAATAGGTTTTCCATTAAAATGTAATAATTATTTTTATAAGTGTTAGAATTAATAATTATTTTTACTCCAATAAGCACTTATATCTTAGAATTTTGGGGTGGACTATCATCTATGTCTTTTATCGATGGACAAGAATGAGATAAGTGTAATGTCCATATTGATCGTATGAGCACTCATTCAAAATTCATAATTAACAATTATAAAAAAATCAAAAATAGCTAATGTCATAACTACACTTTGTGGTAGTTGGAAAAAAAATATATCATGTGATAACTGAATTTAATGGCATAGTAATGTGTAATCCATGTGACAGTGGAACTCCATCTAACACTTGGAAGTCTAGCTAAATGGCATAAGGTTTAGTCAAATTGCATTTTATAGCTGCAAATTAAAGTAATTTGCATTTCACGTGTCACTTGAACTTCTAATAAACTCCTAATATGTATGAAGCATTATATATAATGGCTCATGTGATAATTGCAGTTTGTGGTAGTTGGAAAAAAATAAAAATAGAAATAGCTCATGTGATAACTGCAGTTAGTGACATGGTAATGTGACAGTTGCACACCATTTGGCAGCTGGGAGTGGAAGAGCTAATTTGCAGAAGGTTTAGTCGAATTTCATTTGGAAACTAAATGTCGAACTAATGTATAGTCTATATACACTAATAAACTCCTTAAACTCTTAATAAGGTTTAGTCGAATTTCATTTGGAAACTAAATGTCGAACTAATGTATAGTCTATATACACTAATAAACTCCTTAAACTCTTAATAAACTTCTGTTAACTCCCTCGAAACCATATTGTCTCCCTTGAAACCATGAATAAGAAGTAAATCTCGCCGTTGATTCTCCAAAAAGAGTATAGACTATTATTCTGTAAAACCCAACAGTGCAGGGAGGTGCCATTGCTCAATTGTATTTGCTTCAGAGAGATCCAGTATTTGTATTTGCTTCCGCTTTCTTACGAGTTCTACAATACTTAATCCAATGAATCCGATCGGCGATGATTGCTGGGGAATGTGAGTTTTGGTTGAATAAGCAGAAGCGTCTGTGATTAAATAGCAATGAAACCCAAAGTTCCATCCTTAAAACATCAGGAAATTGCATGTTCAAAAAGTATGTTGTTATAAAGTTATTATTAAATTCAATTAGAGATCCCAACGCTCTTCATAAAACCAAGTCAGCGTTTCTAAATTAAAATTATGTTAGAATCTTATTGGTTTATTTGTACTTTTAGAGAAGGTGAATCACTTCGAATTATATTGATCAGGCTTGCTGTTAGAAAACTTTAATAAAGGGAAATTTCTTTAAAAAGTGAAAACTCTAATATAGAAAAATTTCATTAAAGTGAAAAAAATATGGGATATAGATTGAATACTTGAAAACTCAAATAAATCATTTTATTTTATTACTAGATAACTTAAAATTGAAAGAAAGTGAGAAAACAATAATGTATGTGGTAATAATTATTTATTTATGTGTAAAAATAATTTTGAAATGTGAAATTTATATTAAATATTAGGGTGAGTGCACAAAGTTGAGGGTCTCTTTTGGTCCGTTAGATACAATAGAAAACTGAAAAAACAGACATCCATCAACTTGCATGGATATTTTGAGACACTTACACAATGAATCTTGCCATGAGTAAAAAACAAGAAATGTAGAAAATTGAATGACCTTTCCAAATATATAAAATGTTGTTAAGTATCTAAATTTAGATATTTTTTAACAACCACTTTTATTTTTGGGACAAATTATAAGGTATATGTTTTTGTGGGTGAAGAGTCTGAGTGACTAAATGGTGGAATAAACTTACAAAAACCGATATACATATAGAGAACATATCATAATAGTGCACCACTATTTTTCCAACAATAAAAATATTTTTTTTAATTTTTTTTTAATTATCTAAGAGATCAAACCTCAAAAACTGTACGTTAATTGTGGGTGCAATGTTTGAATGTCTTAATGCAATTATTTGGAAATGGATTTTTAATAGCATGTAGAGGTCGATGTTCTTTAGTGCATCATACAAATTTTTTTTAAATGGTTGAGAAGCGAAAGAGATATGGATGAAACGCCAACAGTGCTTTTTTTTAGTTGAGGAGTGATGACAGCATAATCAGACGAATGGCTAAACACGAGCATATTGAAAATTTGGATATAATGTTGAATTAGTCATGGCTTATCATACTCCAAGGCATAGGCATGTCGAATCCGAAGCAAAGTCCGAAGCAGACACATAGGCATAAGAACGCCATGCAAGCAAGGGTGGAGGCTCGACCTTATCGTTTGGAGGGAATACATTTTTGAATTTAAACAAATCGCGTGCCCGTTTAAATGAACAATAACGTGTGCACGTTGATAAAAATAGGAGCGCTATTTTATGAATCACAATGCACGCACGTTATAAAATACTACAATGAATTTGGTTTTGTAAGTTATATCAATACTAAAATTATTTTATGCCTCCCCCCCCTACTCCCCTCTTCCCCCTAACTCTTACTAACATGCCCTCCTATTGTCCCTACCTTTAAACCCCTCCCTCTCTCCCTAACACCCCACCGCCCCATTCATTCTTGCTCTCTCTCACGCGCCTATTTCCCCCCTTACCACTAACACCTATATGTCCCTTCCCCCCACC
>LPNX011063793.1:129316-193520 GCA_001517045.1 Pseudotsuga menziesii
GTTCCTATGCGAAGCTATTTGGACTGCTAAGAATATTATGGATCAAAATACAAGAACAGCGCAGCTGGTCACCTCTTTCAGAGACCGAGCTTTGACCTAGTTTATGAAGTTTTCTAGTACTCAGAACTATGTCTTGGCTGATATAAAAAAAGCAATGATTAAAGAATTCAAGAAGCCTAAATCAGAGTCACAGTCTATAATTGAACCAAAAGAAATTCAGCAGAAGCGAGGTGAATCAGTTTGGGACTTTGACCAGAGGTTCAAGGTTCTGCTGGATCAAGTTAGTTTCACTATTGGACCAGAACAGCATAAAGAATGGCTCATCGTAGCACTATTGCCTCATATCAGGACTCCACTTATGCAACAGAAGGTTGCCGATCAACAAGAAGCGTTGGAAATTGCTATGAAAATTGAAATAGCTCCTGTTGGAGATAATTCTGGAATAGCCCAAATACAAGCATAGTTAGCAAAAATGGCTTTGGAGCTTCGCGACATGAAAAAAGGGAAAGCTACTCACGAAGAGGTTTGGTGTACACGATGTAAAACAGAGGGTCATTACAAAGAACAGTGCCCTGGAGTAAGAAATTATTTGAATACTGGTGCACCAAACCCGTTTAACCCTACTATCCTATATTGTGAAATCTATAGAACAACTGGCCAGCATCGACCTGAAGATTGTTACCTGCTGTAGAGATATGTTCAAGTACCTAAGAATCCCTACTGCAAGTTCTGTAAGTCGTTTGGACACAACAAAGATGAATGTCGCAGCTTTGACCTCATGAGAGAGCAAACCTATGATGCTTATAGGGTACAACCCGATGCGCAAGGCAATGATGGATATGGTTACCGTGGTAGTACACTAGGTCGAGGTAATTTCAGAGGTCAATGTCATGGTGGTATGCCTGGAAGAGGTCAAGGCCAGGTTATTTTCTATCACTGTAATCAGGCAGGACATGTATCTAGAGACTGTCAGAACCCAACTACGACATGTCGATATTGCAGAGCAGTCGATCATGTGATTGAGCAATGACCACAGTTGATAGCCAAGATAAGAGAAAGAAATGGTGCTCCTACCCAAAATTTTCAGATGATTGCTGTAGAGAAAAGACCTGTCCCAGCCATTAACATTGTTACAAGGAGTGGATCTACGACGCAAGTGCAGAATAAGGAGAAACAGCCTGATGAGGCTTGGGTCCGCAAGACCCCAGAAAAAATTCCCATCTTCGATGTTGGAAGAGAAAAAGGAACATTTATGGAAGCCAAAAAATACTTTGCCGATCCAAGAACATCAGTAGCAACTACGCAACAGCATCAACAGCAATTACAGTTCCAAGAAGCTTCGCCAGATCAAGCAAGTACACTAACATCATTTTTACAGAGTTGTATGAAGCTATTAGGAAATCAAAATGCTTTGAATGAGTTACAGAAAGTTATTGCGTCTTGTGAACCTCAGTGAAGCTCTGATAGAGGAAAAAATGTTAATAGAGTTAGAAGGACTGGAAGAGAAATGAGATTGCATGCTCAGATAGGAGATTATGACATGACTGATATTATTTTAGACCTAGGATCAGAAGTGAATGTCCTAACTAGGCAGACATGGGAACAAATGGGAAGACCTACGCTAGAATGGTCCCCTATACAGCTGAGATTAGCCAATCAGCAGAATATTGTGCCCTTGGGAATATTACCTAGTGTACCAGTGGACATTGATGGAGTCAGTACCTTAGCAGATTTTGAAGTCATTGAAATAATTGATGATAGCAACCCCTATCTAGCATTGCTAGGAATTTAATGGGAAATATACAATGACGCAGTAATCAACCTTAAGAATAGACAGATGACTTTTGAAGGAAAAGGCTTGAGAGTCATAGTACCATTGGACCCTTCTCAAGGAGAAAGGTATACAGAGCCAGAAAAAGATGAAGATCAGGATGTTTTAGATCATATTTACAACATCACAGCTAAAGAAGAAGACTGTGTTAACCCTACTGCTGAAGGTATAATGGATTGGCAGTGTGACAGTTCTTGCATGATTGATTCAGACGAAGGCCTAGAGAATTGGCAGAATAGACTTTATGAGCTACATGGACATCGATGTGCAAGAATTATGAAGTCTATCAGATGGGTTGGCTCACAGACAAAGATCTTACCTACTTTTGGTTGTCTTAGTTGTATTGTATGATTATTATTCGTTAAGGCTAAAGGTACAGTAATATCCCTCTTTTGCCTGCAGAAACTTGATTCTGCGGCACCCCATAGCTGTTTCGGGTGAGACTGCAACCTGTTCGTAGGTTGTTGCCGAAAGGGGCAACACTGTGGGTCTTTTTGTTGGTTAAGATAAAATTATAAGAACTTGGGTCTACCCTCAGAAACCAACACATGCCCAGCTCAGGGGTGGCAGCATTGCTGAGAGATTAAGGAGCACGCTGGCCTATGGTTGGGTGGAACGTTGCAGCGACATAGCTGGTTGCAGAACGAGTTCTTATAAGATAAGTAATCTTGTCTATTTTACTTCTGCAATCCTATTTACTGTTAATGATTATGATGAACATGTTGAATGAATGCTTGTATGAATGTATGTTGCTTCCGTTGTGTATGATAAATAATTGCATCTGTGTATGTTCTACTTCAATGCATTCTGTTTCAACCTTTTCATGCTTTCACATGATCATGGGGCTGGTATCCCGGATGGTTAATGCCATGGTAGCGTCCTCTTCGTCGGTCGGAGGGTTGGGGATGCTACAATAATGAACTTAACTTGGGCCAAAGACCCTTCGAGAAATCCAAACCATGGTATGTTAAAATAAACACAACTCGTAACACATGTTTTTGTTGATATCACATTGAGTACGGTTATTATTACGACACATATATACATATATTATGTGTTTTGCATAACGCTCTTATGTAGGAATTCTCAACTACATTTCCACCGACATCATCTAGAGAGTTTATCCATATCATCTTGTGTAGAAGGACAGAAGGTTGCACATTTTATCAAAGGCGTTGCGTAGATAGGACATGCCCAAGGTGTGGTGGAATGACATTTTTGGACAAATGCATACATGTCACCGATGAGCATGAACTTGGGAGACATGAAGTGAACTTCCAGTCATTCAAATATGTCACGTATGATATCGGTGGAGGGAATGAAAGAAAGAAAATACAATTGGTCACTTCTCAGGTTAGTAACGAGTTCCTAAATAGTATTTTATCCTTCATCTATTGCTACTTCATATATGTAACAACCTATTGATATGTACATATTTATTGTTGATGTACCAGGTATTGGTATGCAACCTCATGGAGGAATTATTTGAAAAGACACAACAGTATGTAAAGCATGTACATGTGGCTCGTTGGCAAGATGAGAAGTTTAGAGTGTGAAGGGATACATTTCCTATTGGAACTATATTACCGGTGGTCGATTTTGTGGAAAAATACACTCTTCAACCACAAAACAAGATTCAAAGTCAATATTATCACTCAGACTAGGTCAGCATAATGGTCCATATCAGACATGTTGATGTAATGGTAACTTCGGAATGTATTCACTTATATTTCTTATGTATTGTACCCCGATGTTTATTCCGGGAAGTGTTTGTAATGTAATTGAGTCATGTCATGCCCCAATGTTCTGATCAGGAGTTTCTATAATGTAAACAAGTCATGTCAAGTCAATGTGGGTAACCCTCCTATTGTTCAAGGGTTAAATTCCCCATAGTTCTGGGGCCCTAGGGTTATTAGACTCTCCTAGAGAAGTTGGCCCTAGTGAGTTATTGTCAAGTTGAGAATTAGTATAAATAGAGAGTGAGTCTCTCTATTTAACACACACTCGCTCACACTCAATTATAGCACATAGCTGAGGGAGAAGAAGTTGTTGGGGCTAGAAAGAAAGAGGCTATTGCTGTCGGGAGATCATCTTACTATTTTGGGGTTTTACTTTTGGTGTTGATTCTATCTCTGAGGAAGTTGTGGGGTTTTCTCCATTTATGATTTCCCTGAGGAAAACCACTGTGTTCATTGCCTCTTGTACTGTTTGATTGGTTTTCTTGTTATTCTCTCATTTAAAGATCCTAATATACTGCTAGCTTAAATGTTAAAAATATAACATGGTATTAGAGCTAACCTGAGAAGAAGACACAGTGCAGCTGTGGAAACTAGGGCTTCCTAATTTTCGTATATCTCTCCACCTATTTTCAGAAAAATAAGGTTTGGTTGACTCTTCTCCCTAGGGCGCATCTTTCTGTCGAAACGGAATCTGATTCCGAGCTTTTTCATTTTTGGACCCGACATTATTGCCGAAAATTAGGACTTTCCACAAAAGTGGAATTTTTGAGTGAGCCCAGGCCTAGATTGATCTCCTCCTCAAAATTGAAGTTTAGAGATCAAGATCAAAGCATTTCGTTGGACATAACCCCACGAAATTCAAACCCTAATCTGCTCCTGAACTAGCACTACAAAAATTCAGTTCCAAATCTAGATCCGACATCTTG
Organism: Pseudotsuga menziesii; assembly: GCA_001517045.1. Lineage (NCBI taxonomy): Eukaryota > Viridiplantae > Streptophyta > Pinopsida > Pinales > Pinaceae > Pseudotsuga > Pseudotsuga menziesii. The sequence goes on from LPNX011063793.1 coordinate 133,813, forward strand.
GCCTGGTAAGATCTAAATCTTTTGTATTTCAATTTGAGGTTCTTAGTTAAGATGTCTCATCATACTAAGCTCGATGAAAATCTTCAGGGAGCTAATGACTTCCGAGCCTGGAAGTATAGGATCTCCCTGGTCCTAGAAGAAAATGAGTTGGACTCCTACATCAATGAGGAGGTTCTAGTTCCAGAGCAAGATGAGGCCAAGGCCTTACATAAGAAGAAGTTGGTTATGGAAAAGAGGATTATTGCTAATTCAATCAAGGATCACCTCATACCATAGGTGTCCTCGCTCAAGACACCTAAAGCTATCTTTGATGCCCTAACCAAACTATTTGAAAGGAAGAACATAAACCAAAAGATGACTCTAAGGAACCGGTTGAAGAATGTAAAGATCTAGAATGAGGAGACCATCTAGTTATACTTCACAAGGGTCTCCCAGATCAAAGAACAAATTGAAGCAGTAGATGAAGAAGTGGAGAATGCAGAAATTGTGATGACAACCTTGAATGGTCTTCCTAGGTCATGGGATTCTTTCATCCAAGAAATCTGTGCTAGGAATAAGCTAATCAAGTTCACTAGACTATGGGAAGAATGTTTACAAGAAGAAGCTCGAATAGCAACTCGAGAATAAAAGATGGAAAGTGAAGATCAAGTTCTCACAGTACACTCCAAGAAAGGAAGAAGGGAAAATCATCATCACCAAGGTAAGCATTCTCATCAGAAAGATAATTTTGTAAAAATGGATCCATCCAAACTCAGATGTTATACATGTGATCAAAGAGGACACTTTTCTAGAAATTGTCCCATGAATAATAGTGAATCCAAGAAGAAGAAGAAACCCAAAAGAAGACATCACGCTCACACTATTGAGGATGATGATCCTCACAGGAAGAAAGTAAAACAAGAAAGTGAAGACTCTTCAAGTGATGAAGAATATGTTTTGATCTCCACTCTCATGGGAATCGTCACACATGGAAGAAAAGATTGGCTTATTGATAGTGGGGCTTCCAAACACACGAGAGGATTGAAGGAATCTTTTGAGAAACTATCCGAACATAATTCACCCCATAAGGTGAAACCTAGGGATGACTACCTATATCCCATAAAAGGTAGTGGTGAATCCTCCTACAAGCTAGACTCTGGAAAGTCTATGAAAATGAAGGATGTCTTGTTTGTACCAGGACTAAAGAAGAATCTTCTCTCCATATTGGCACTGGATGCAAAAGGCATGAGGGTTGCATTTGTAGATAGCTAAGTCCTCATGTGGCCAAGAGGAAAGACTATTGATGATGCAATAGTAATTGGAGAACAAGAAGGAGGATTATACAAATTGAAGGGCCATCCAGAACAAGCTTTGGTCCATGACATAGTAGAGCCAAATGAAATTCGGCATAGAAGGCTTGCACATGTGCACTATAGAGCACTACCACTTTCAAGAAAATTTGTTGAAGGTCTTCCAGAAATTCAAGCAAAACATGGAGTCTGCAAAGGATGTGCGAAAGGAAAGAACACAAAGAAGACATTTTCAAGTAGTGAAAGCAAAGAAAAAATAATCTTGGAAATCATTCACTCCGATGTATGCGGTCCAATGTCATCCAGATATTTAAGCGGGTATGTATACTATGTTTCTTTTATTGATGATTTTTCTAGGAAGACATGGATATACTTTATGAAGAACAAAGATGAAGTTTTCAGCAAATTCAAGGAATTCAAAGCCTTGATCGAGAACCACACTGAAAAGAAGATCAATACCTTTCGATCAGATAATGGCGGAGAATTTACATCAAATGAATTCAAAGAGTTATGCAAAGATTCAGGGATTAATAGGGAGTTATCCACTCCATATAATCCACAACAGAATGGGGTTGCATAAAGGAAGAATAGAACTATCATGGAAGCTGCAAGAGAAATGCTTCATGATCAACATCTTCCCATGCATCTATGGGCAGAAGCTACCAAAACAATGGTGTATGTACAGAACATACTCCACACAGAGTACTCAAGAACAAGACACCTGAAGAAGTCTTTTCCTACAAGAAACCAAAATTCATCCATCTTAGGATATTCGGCTTTCCAGTGTACATACACATTCCAAAAGAAAAGAGAACACAGTTATATCCTTCAGGAAAGAAGGGTATATTTGTGGGATACTCTGAATGCTCGAAGGCTTACAAAATATACTTCCCAGGATTCAAGAAGATCGACATCAGTAGGGACGTAACATTTGATGAAGACTCAGCTTACAACAAATCCATAAAGAGACCTGCTAAAGATCCCGAAGAATCAGAAGCACCCAGAATTCATGACACAAACATGAACAAAGAACCTCAAGAACCTGTAGATCCACTTCAGGAGAAAAATCCTCACAAGAGGAAACTTGCTTGGGTATGAGAAGCTATACAAGGTGCAGAAAGATGTGGGGCTCCATAAGAGAATCACATAGAAAGAAAGAGGACCAGGTCCAGCTCCGGGTATGTAGCTTTATTATGTGACTTTATCAATAAAGAACCTTCCAACTATGAAGAAGAAGCAGAAAGGAAAGAATGGAAGGATGCTATGATCGAAGAGTATCAATCAATCATGAAGAATGATGTTTGGGATGTTGTCCCAAGACCAGAAGGGAAGTCTATTGTAACTTCCAAATGGATCTACAGGATCAAGCATGCTGCAGATGGCATCATAGAGAAATACAAAGAAAGATTCGTGGCTCGTGGCTTCTCACAGAAAGAAGGAATATACTATGAAGAAACCTTTGCACCTGTAGCCAGATACACTTCCATCATATTAGTGCTTGTTCTGGCTACAGTAATGAAATGGAAGATACACCAAATGGATGTCAAGACTTCATTCTTGAATGGTGTAGTGGAAGAGGAAGTGCATGTAGAGCAGCCACTCGGTTTTGAGACACATGACAAAGAGTATCATGTGTGTAGATTGAAGAAATCCCTGTACGGTTTGAAACAAGCACCCAGGACATGGTATGCCAGAATTGATGGCTTTCTATCCAGTTTGGGATTTACCAAAAGTAAAGAATATTCCAACCTTTACTACAAGGTTGAAGACAACAACCTAGTGATACTCCTACTGTATGTAGATGATTTGTTTGTAACGGGTATGGATGGGTTGATTGCTGATACGAAGAGGAAGCTTGCTGCTAAGTTCAAAATGAAGGACTTGGGTATGATGCACTATTTTCTAGGCATGGAGGTGTGGCAGAATGTGGATGGAATTTCCCTCGGACAAGGGAAGTCTACAATAGAGATCCCGAAGAGGTTTGGGATGATGGGCCGCAAGGCCATTACCACACCTATGGCATCGAACTTGAAGCTATTGAGTGATGCTTCATCAGAAGCGGTTGATGCTACAATGTATCTTCAGATGATTGGGTCCTTGATGTACCTGACGAACATGAGACCAAATATTTGCTTTGCTGTGAACACCTTGATCTAGTTCCTGACAGATCTGATACATGTTCACTTGATTGCTGCAAATCATATTCTGAGGTACTTGAGGGGTACAGTTGATTATGGGCTCAAGTATGAGGTGAATCAGAATATTAACCTAGAAGGTTATGTTGATTTAGATTGGGAAGGTAGTTTCATCGATAGGAAGAGCACTTCAGGGTGTTGCTTCAGTATGGGATCATGTGTGATCTCTTGGTTTAGTAGGAAGCAATCCTGTGTGGCACTAAGTACAGCTGAAGCAGAGTATGTCGCAGCTTGTTTAGCTAGTTGTGAGGCAGTATAGCTGAGGAAGCTGCTATCTGATTTATTTGATCTCCAATTGGATGCTACTTGTATACATTGCGACAACCAGAGTTGTGTGAAGTTGTTAGAGAACCTAGTGTTCCATGATCTCGAATCATATCGAGATCAAGTATCACTATATCAGGGATATGGTGCAGAGGGGATCAGTGAAGCTCTAGTATGTTGCGACAGACGAACAGATAGCTAATGTGTTGACTAAGCCATTAGCTAGAGTGAATTTTGAGTACTTCAGGGAGAAGCTTGGTGTTCTCTAGATCAAGGTTCCCTCCAAGGGGAAGTGATGAGTCCGTGAGCCATTCTAACATGGTGAGAGGATTGGTTCCTTCCATGGTCAAATGTAAGGGCTGAGCCATTTTGTCATGGTGAGAGGATTGGTTCCTTCCATGTCAGATGTGAGTGCTGAGCCATTCTGATGTGACTGTAGGATTGGTTCCTACATGATCAGATATAAGCGTTGAATTCCATTCTTGGAATGGAGACACCTGGTCAATTACCAGGAAAGCTCAGTCTGGGAATGAGGGCCATTCTAATGTGACTGTAGGATTGGTTCCTACATGATCATATGTGAGTGTAGAGCCATTTTGAGTTGATTGTAGGATTGGTTCCTACAATGATCAGATGTAAGTGTAGAGACATTCTGAGGAGATTGTAGGATTGGTTCCTACAATGATCGGATGTATGTGCAGAGCCATTCTGAGACGATTGTAGGATTGGTTCCTACAATGATCAGATGTAAGTGCAGATCCCTTTCAGGATGGAGGATTGGTTCCTCGCATGGTCGAATGTAAGTGCTGGTCCTTTCCGAAATTGATTGTCAGATGTGAGTGCTGGGCCTTTCTGATAGGGTTGTGGGATGTGTTCCCACATGGTCAGATGTGAGTGCTGGGTGTGCCTTTCTGATATGATTATAGGATTGGCTCCTACATGATTAGATGTAAGTGTTGGGCGGGGCATTCTTACTTAGGGTCAGATATAAGTGCTAGAAAACACCTACATGGAGGCTAGGCCTACAACCAGCATGAAAAAGGGTTGGATCTGTAGAACTTCCTATGACGAGAAGAATCAAGAGATAGCACCCGTGATGATGATCCAATAGAGATGTTCCAGAACCAGAGATGATCCAAATCGAGTGATGATCTAGATCTAGATGAAGATGAATTGAAGATGACAAGGACTCGATGATGACCCAGATGATACAGAGAAGAAGACTTGTGCTAATAAATTGTGTCAAGAGAATGCATTCCTAGTTAAGAGGGAGTGTTGATGTAATGGTAACTTCGAAATGTATTCACTTGTATTTGTTATGTATTGTACCCCGATGTTTATTCTGGGAAGTGTTTGTAATGTAATTGAGTCATGTCATTCCCCGATGTTCCAATTGGGAGTTTATATATTGTAAACAGGTCATGTTAAGTCAATGTGGGTAACTATCCTATTGTTCAAGGTTTAAAGTCCTCGCAATTCCGAGGCCCTAGGGTTATTAGACTCTCCTAGAGAAGTCGGCCCTAGTGAGTTATTGTCAAGTTGGGAATTATTATAAATAGAGAGTGAGTCTCTCTATTTAGCACACACTCACTCACACTCAGTTGTAGCACATAGCTGAGGGAGAAGAAGTTGTTGGGGCTAAAAAGAAAGAGGGTACTATTGTCGAGAGATCATCTTATTACTTTGGGGTTTTACTTTTGGTGCTGATTCTATCTCTGAGGAAGTTGCATGGTTTTCTCCATTTATGGTTTCCCTGAGGAAAAACACTGTGTTCATTGTCTCTTGTGTTTGATTGTTGTGGTTGTTATTCTCTCAATTAAATATCCTAATATAATGCTAGCTTAAATGTTAAAAATCTAACCAGACATGGGGCAGATAGTATTGAAGAGAACAGGGTTATATTGAAGGAGTATTACTTTTACATAAGTGATGGCAGGTGTCATGACTTGGATTTTGTACAACACAGCTTTCAATTGTTCTACAAACACTTGGAGGATAACAATATATAGATGGAACAACATTGGATTTCGTCTGATGGTTGTGCGGGGCAATTCAAAAATTCCAGTGTCTTCCAATGGTTGTGTATTCTCCACAAGAGGCACAAGGTGCCACATATTTGGAACTATTTTGAGACTGAAAACAAAAAATGGGAACATGATGGAGTAGGTGTCTGCATCAAGACTGCATTACGTAGGCAAGAGATGAAATTCATAATTATTTCGCTCATCCGAGATGCAAAGACCATTGTTGCATGGTGTTCTTCAGTGATGGGGCAAGGAGCTAGAAGGAAAGAAGACCAATCATCTAAAAAAGCACATGTACATAGATATTTTTGGGAGGCGGTCGATGTAGATCGATCACACCTATATGAGTGCAAGACCGTCCAAGGAACTCATGCATTCCATTCAGTTAGGACGTTAGACAATTCTATAGTTGAAATGTGGACAAGAAAACTCTCTTGTTTTTGTTATCCATGTAGAAGTGGTGAATGGGACAACTATGAATCCATGGATTGGATTGAAAGCTGGGATTGTGTATAACTCCCCATTGGTCGATAAATAACTACAGAATTATCGCAGTTGGAGGAGGGCCAGTAGAGTATTTCACGTGACTATGACAACATTTCAGATCTCATACAACCAGGTTCGACTATTATGTTGATAAATTTGAAATGTTTGACGACTAGTTGTGTTAGTTAGCTGACTCCTAGGTTTTCGCTTTATTTTATGCAGGGAACATATACGGAATGGTTTCCCCAAGAGACAATGAATGGCACATTGACAACTGGCTGGAACATTGCTTGGATGGAAAGTAGACCCTCATTGTCTCATTAAGCGACTCCAAGGGAAATGATTTTCCAATTGGGTCGATGGTTATCAAAGGAGAATATTTGACACATGTTTCCCATGCACAAAAGAAAAAAGGTTATGTATTTGAAGATTATAGACCAGGTCAAATTGTATACCATTATACAAAATTAGTTATTTGCACAAACCTCCAACTATAAACAATTCCAAACAAGAACTTATCAAAGTCACGATACTTATTGCCTTACTCCAAGCACGAGAGGCTAAAGGATACCGTTGCTATTAGAGGTGATCTGAATGGTCTAATCGAATGACCACACAAAGGTATTTAGGTATGTGGTAGTAAGATATTTTGGTTTCATGGTCTCATTGATTATTTACAGTTTGATACATTAAGTGCTTAATAGATTGATAAATTCAATAGACTTCTACAACTTGATAAATTGCACCTGAGCTTCATAATGGATTTGTTGTAATATATTGATACCTACATGACTCATGCATTATATCCCAATACCATTATCTACCACTCTATCTAGGATATGTCTATCACATTTTCCTTGAATCTTGAAGTTGATCCTATAAGGACATCTCCTTGAATCCGATAATTATCTCCTTGACTCCGATAATTTGTTTCTCCATGGGAGCCATGACGTTAAGAAATGGTAATCCTAGCCTAATAACGATTTCCAATCCTATTTTACAAACTCTATAGCCAATCCTATCAACTCAAGTTTGCACCGTAAACCATATTTTGCATTCTAAACCATAGAAACCATAGTTTGCTCAGTAAGGGAATGTCCAATTTCTGCACATAGGGGCCATCTTTGCAAATTCCTCGATCGTGAACATGTGGCTAGATTTCCCACATGGAGCCTGCCTAAACATGCTTGCACGACCCACCAAAAGTCCTTTTTGATGCACGGTTTCCATTCTATGCCCTGGTTAGGGATTCAACAGGTGTCCCTGAAATCCTGTAGGAGGTGGGATTCAATGTGCGATAGAATGATGTTAGTTGATCGGATCAAAAAACTGTTGGATTGAGGACATCAAGATAGTGCTAAGGGAGGCACTCTAATCTGGTTCCATGGACAAGAGATCTTTTTTGGTCAATTTTAGAAACTAGGGTTTTGCTCAGTAAGTGAATGTGAAATTTTTGCACATGGGTTTCAAATTCACATATTGCTCGACCATGAATGTGTGGATAGAGTTCCCATACAGAACATGCCTAAAATCACTTACATGAACTACCAGAATCTCGTTCTGATGCATGGTTTCCATATTATGTCCCGAGTAGGGATTCAACAGGTGTCCCTGAAAGCTTGTAGGAGGTTGGATTCAACGTGCCATAAAATGATGGTCATTGCTCGGATTGACAAACCGTCAAATCCGTTGGATTTAGGACATTGGGATAGTCCTAGGAGTGTCCCTCTCCTATGGGTCGATGGACAAGGGATTGTTTCTTCGGTCAATTTTGGAAACTAGGGTTTTGCTCAGTAAGTGAATGTTTGATTTCTGCACATAGGAGTCGGCTTGGAAAATTCCTCGATCATGAACGTGTGACTAGTGTTCCCACATGGAACCTACCTAAACACTCTTGCATGACCCACCGAAATCCCTTTTTGATGCACGATTTCCATTCTATGCCCCGGTTAGGTATTCAACAGGTGTCCTTGAAATCCTGTAGCAAGTGGGATTCAATGTGCCATAGAATGATGACCGTTTCTCGGATCGACGAACCTTCTCCTCCGTTGGATTCAAGACATCATGATAGTTCTACGAGAGGCCCTCTAATATGGTTCCGTGGACAAGGGATCATTTTTTTGGTCAATTTTGGAAACTAGGGTTTTGCTCAGTAAGTGAATGTGAAATTTTTGCACATGGAGGTCAACTTCACATATTGCTCGACCATGAACTTATGGCTGGCATTCCCAAATGGAACATGCCTAAACACGCTTGCATGACCTACCGAAATCCCATTTTGATGCACGGTTTCCATTCTATGCCCCGAGTAGGAATTCAACAGGTGTCCCTGAAAGCTTGTAGTTGGTTGGATTCAATGTGCCATAAAATGATTTCCATTTCTTAGATCGATAAACCATAAAATCTGTTGGATTCAGGAAATCAAGATAATTCTAGGCATGGCCCTCTACTATGGTTCCATGGACAAGAGATAATTGTTTGGTCAATTGTGGAAACTAGGGTTTTGCTCAATAAGTGAATGTCCAATTTCTGTACATAGGGGTCAACTTGGAAAATTCCTCGACTGTGAACGTGTGGCTAGCATTCCCACATGGAACCTACCTAAAAAATCTTGCATGACCCACCGAAAGCCCTTTTTGATGCAAGGTTTTCATTCTATGCCTCGGGTAGGGATTCAACAGGTGCCCCTGAAAGCCTGTAGGAGGTGGGATTCAATGTTCCATAGAATGATGACCGTTGCTCAGATCGACGAGTCGTTGACTCCATTGGATTTAGGACATTGGGACAGTGCTATGGGAGGCCCTCTAATCTGGTTCCATTTACAAGGGATGAAGTTTTTGGTCAATTTTGGAAACTAGGGTTTTGCTCAATAAATGAATGTGAAAGTTTTGCACATGGGGGTCAACTTCGCATATTGCTCGACCGTGAATGTGTGGCTAGTGTTCCCACATAGAACATGCCTAAATATGCATGCATGACCTACCATAATCCCATTCTGATGCAGAATTTCCATTTTATGCCCCGAGTAGGGATTCAACAGGTGTCCCTGAAAGCCTGTAGGAGGTTGGATTCAGCGTGCCATAAAATGATGGTCCTTGCTTGGATCGATAAACCGTCAACTCCGTTGGATTTAGTAAATAGAGATAATGCTAGGAGTGGCCCTCTACTGTGGTTCCATGGACAAGGGGTCATTTTTTCAGTCAATTTTGGAAACTAGGGTTTTGCTCAATAAGTGAATGCCCAATTTTTTCACATAGGGGCCAGCTTGGAAAATTCCTCGACCGTGAACATGTGGCTAGTGTTCCCGTGAACATGTGGCTAGTGTTCCCACATGGAACCTACCTAAATACGCTTGAATGACCCACTAAAAGCCCATTTTGATGCACGGTTTCCATTCTATGTCCCGAGTAGGGATTCAACAAGTGTCCCTGAAATCCTATAGGAGGTGGGATTCAACGTGTGATAGAATGATGGTCGTTGTGGGTATCAGCAAACCGTCGACTCTATTGGATTCAATACATCGGGATAGTGCTAGGGTGGCCCTCTACTCTGGGTCCATGGACAAGGGATCATTTTTTTTTGTCAATTTTGGAAAGTAGGGTTTTGCTCAGTAAGTGAATGTGAAATTTTTGCACATAGAGGTCATCTTGAAGGTGATTATAGATATTCCCATTTTGAAAGAATACTTGTTGCAAACTATTATTCCATGTGCATTTGTCAAGAATTATGTTACCTATTGTGAGGTGTTGAACTTGACTTATTCCCCGTCATTTTCAAGCAAGAAATATTATTTGTTTTTGTTTTAATCAAGGTGAAAGGAGCTGTCAATCTCTATGTGGAGGTGAATTGATATTAGGATCTCATATCATTCATGGAACTGGAAACTCGAAAGAAGGTTGTTTCCCATATTAATTTAGCTAGATCATCCAATAGATGTGACCATTTGCACACTGAAATGTAGGAGGAGAAAATTCCATTACATCAGTAACCATGTAATGGAACATGTTTATGTTTAGAAACAAGTGGCCAACCTATTACACCATTATTAAAAATATACATATCTTCACACTGTGAATGCTTCGAATAATACTCCATAAACATAAATTTATAAAACAAGATTCAGAATAGTATTTCTCTAATCAATTTAAACTATAATAAAATCACACATAACTTTCATCTCTTTCAAAGTTGTTACTCAAGGCCATTCATCAAATGCCATGTACATTAACAAAATGATAAAATAATGTGTAGGATATAGTCATAACCATTATTTTGAATCAGCCTTACAATACTCGGATACTTTTAGGTTTGATGTGTATCCCATGTATTCGTTAGATGAAAGACGTCATGCCAAACACTAATTTTATTTATGTACACCACACAGGTACATCACTTAGGTGTGTCAACTTCGTGCATCCTTTAAAAGTTTGTTAGGTTGTTATGTGGGTAAGCTGCTTTTGTATTCCACTTAGTTGGATCAGTTGCTTAGCTATGTTGGGTGCTTATGTGTATTAGGTATGCTCTTATGCATATTAGGTATGTTCCATCTTTGTGAATACAATTTAACATTGCATATGCAATTGGATCTTGGTAAAAAATAATTAAAATGTACCATTTTGTCATTATGTAATATTCTAATTGTGCATTGTTCTCAAATTTATAACTAATATCTCCATGAAATCGTAAAATCTATAAAAAAAGGGAACATTACACATAGAGACATTTTTGGCCACACATGTATAATCACACTTAAAAGACTGAACCATGAAGATCTCAAGAGCCTTGATACGATATATTTTTATATCATGAAAGTCATAATACAAAAATAGAAGGCCCATCTATGACCTGTCAATGTACATGTATCAAAAACATCTTTGATGTACATGTGCAAACAAACGTACATCTTTCTTGGACCACGCCCCTATACTCTAACTCTGGATTGTACATAAAAATATGTATTTGTTCTGGACTAACACATAAAAAATATACCTTTCTCTTGTTTTTCCCGGGCCCTGATGGTTGTCGCCTCTGTCTACAACCACTGTGCATCTCTAGCGACTGCAAATCAATGACAATATTTCTTGATCAAGTAACTGAACTAGTACTGTCCAGCAAAAACAAAGTTTGAAAATTTAAAATATGACTCAATTGTAAATAAAAAAAAGACTCACTGCATCTGTCGGGGGTATAGGTGCCTTTGGTGTCCTCCTCCTTGCAGAGAGTCGCTCTGCAATGCTTCTCTACGAATAAAAAATATATGTCAATTATCTCAAGAATTATCAACATGTACATGAATGAGAAAGTACTAATCAATTATGTCAAAAGTGAACATCTCACAGAAAAACCCATTTCTAGGGGAAGATGTTGGAACTCTTCAGTAGTAAGAGGAGCCGTAGGTTGAACATCAACCTCAGTTGCGTGCACTAATGGACCAGTGTGTGGCTACATTCACCAAATGATAAAATAGTTAGACATTGTGCATGTCCATAAACAATACAAATGAACTGTACAATTATAAATATTCAAGTAGATGTACTCAGTGTGACTTATCCCTATTGTAGATGCAACATTGACCACAACATCAAAAACCCCACTAAGGTCTAGCACGGATGACTCTACATTCTGATGCTGTAAACATGCGAAAATAACATTAAGAAAAACTAGTTGTGAAGTGAATTCATAGCTAACCAGCAACTTCCATTGGAATTTTGTACGTTACCATGGGATGAGTAGGTTGATCCTCATGCACATACGCTTTGTTCAAGGAAGAGGGTCATCTAGTGTAAACATCCCCCTTATCTATGTTTGGACTACGGGGAGATCCAAACCAAATAGGCGGTGCAGGGATCTGCGATGATGTTTGCAGTCATAAAGTGTAACCATAGTTAAACATGGAGTTGAATGGATATTGGAATAATATTTACTGAAAAACAAACATGTTGTAATATACTTACCCTTTCCTAGGATATATCTCCCCCATGGGAGTGACCACTTCCATCAATTTCTTACCCCTCTTCAGATGCTAATAGCATCTGCAAGTTTAAAAATTATAAATATTAGCAATCTATATAGGAGTGTACAATAAGAAATTTAAATGATTCAAACAAGATTCGGTCATAACCCATGTACTTACATTCTTCAAGTAGTCATAAATTCCACCTTGGAATATGTCGTTGATATCAACGTCTCCAGCATCACATTCTAAGGGGGGGTTTTGCAACTTCAAAAATTGTAAATATTAGACAATTTAACAAATTAATCAAGACTAACACATGCATTAACAAAATGACAAATTTTAAAATATTACCTCAATGGTGGTTGTTTGGGCCTTGGGTACAACCACATCGAGTGCAGTACCACCGTCGTGAGAGGCATCAATATCCTAAGAGATTAAATATTGCATACATTATGAATCTTTAAATATGTTACACACAGTATCGAAAAATTAAAAATTGAACAATAATAGAGTTTTAACAATGTCCTTACCGGACCACCAGTCATCGTAGTGGTACCATGTCTTGGTCCAAGACCATAATAGGATCCCCCACACGATGTGCATACATGTGGCTCACTCTAAGGCACATGGGATGTCAGTCTATCCCCACCAATATATGTCCCTCCACCACCAGAAGCTGGTGGTTGTACCCCAGCAGAGGAAGATGGCGCTCTTCGGGTCAATAGTGGTTGTGTGTCGAAAGACCATCTCAGGTAGAGTCAAAAATGCCTCCTGTGTCTGGGAAACCATGTCATGTGCAGGAGGGATGTCTACCCTCAGTAGCTGGGCATGGGGTGCAGATATCTATGGATTGGCATCTCTATGCTTAGCATTGGGTTGGTGTTGGTGCATCCCTCTACCAACTCCCTGGAAGCCCAACATGTCAAAATAGTTGACATGTTTCCCCATCACAAACTCCGCATACAACTTTCGGAGAAAGTACAATGGTACTTCCCTATTGTTGTGAGGGGGAATGTCAAAAACCATGTACCACTTATCCATCCAATGGTCTCTGACGGGAGGAAAGGTGCACCACTCAATAGAAATATGTGGCCTGCTGATCTTCGGAATGTCATCCATCCTAGGCAGTCTAAACAATGTATAGATGTGTTGTTTTGTTATTTTGAGCTTTTTTACCTCATTGTAGCTCAACCCATCAGCGTATCATTTTCTTTTCCTTTCCTTGCATGATGCGATGCTATACAAAGCATCATTTGATCTTGCAATCGTATCAACAAAAGTCAACAAAGAATTTGACAAGGAGCAATGGAGCTCATCTCCACCCCTCCAAGTAGAACCAATCTCTCTTATATGGCCAATAACCCTCAGTATCTCTGCATTGTTATCCGTAGTAGCCACTGCAATCATAAATAAAAATAAAATATCATTAGAAATATAAACACATGATATAATGATATCTCTAAGCATTGAAAAATGTATAACTAATATACGACAAATAACAACATAAACTAAATCTATTATGTAAATTTAAAAATTGATCTTGAATTTTATAGTAAAGAATAAACATTTAACATTATTTCATTTCATATTTATGTCCTAAATTCAAGTATTAATTCCAATTTTTAAGTATGCATGTGTACATAAAGTGTCTTGAGTGCATATGTTGATTGCGAAGCTCCTCTAGCTTATTTTAAGGCTTGGATTATGAAGTTTTGTCAAAATTTTGAGGTGCTGACTAATGCCTTTGTAGGACTAGCTCCCAGATTGCGGGTAGAGGCAACAACTAGACCCTAGAGTAGGAGGCATAATGTGCTATTGATGAATAAAATCCCAGTATAGGAAACGAGTTTGTTAGATATGTAATTATTTGTTGTAGCGTGATGTTTTTTAGACTCCAAAGTCTATTTAGCAGATCTTGTTTATATTTAATTTGGGCCATGTATGGATTCCACTTGATGTTATTTTATTTCTATGCCCTCTTTCTATATACCCATGAGAGACTTTAAATGCACAATTGTGTATAGTGGATTTTATGGTTGCAAGGTTTCCACTGGATTATAACATGTATGATAGTATGTGATTGGCATCTTTAATCAAACACATCAACCTACCTATGTATCTTCATGTTCGTAGAGTCTATTGTTGAACCTTGTTGTCTTGACATTAACCAAAAAGTACCCTTCATTCAAGAGGAAATATTTGTTAAAAGCATGGGAAGCTTCTATACCTTATTTTAACACATGGATTAGGAAGTTTCATCAAAACTATAAGGTCTTTATTGATGTTCTTGGAAGACCAACTTCGATATTTCGGATAGAGGCAAGGGATTTACCACATTTGTTTATGTATTTTAGGGAATATATGAATTCTACTTGATTTTTTTTAGTTGTATGCAAGCTTGCAATATAATTGATAAACTTTGCATATTTGTTAATTTTGGTTTGGATTCACAATGATGCTTGCGAATATACATATATGCAAATAGTGAAGTTTGTTTGTTTTTTATGTGTTAATTGGGGTTTTGGTTTACATTGGGCATGTAAACTACTTATGCAAACTTGCAATGTGCTTGACAAACTTTGCATATTTGTGAATTTTGGTATGGATTCACAAGGATGCTTGTAAATATGCATATGGAAATAGTGAAATTGATTTGTTTTTTATGAGTTAATTGGGGTTTTGGTTTCCATTGGGCATGTGAATTTTGGGTATGAATTTTGGTAAATAATCAAAATTATTTAATTTTTATGATTAAATTGGGGTTTTGGTTTCCATTGGCCAATTCCATTGAGGTTTTGGTTTCCATTGGGGTTTTTGTTTCCATTGGCCATAAATTAATCTATTTTGGTTTGATTTTTCAAATTAGGGAAAATAAATTGATGAACTTAGAGAAAAAAATCATGAGAAGAAATGAGGAAAATACCTCACAAAGAGGAGGTTGATCCAAAGGTGGAGGTGGATGGCTTTGGCACACCCAAAAATGCATTCACACACTCGAGATTTTCTCTATCCAACTCCAACAATGTTGCGATGTGGCAAAAAAGACGGGCTCAACCCATTTTAAATAAAAAAATAGGTTTTCCAAAACGGGGGCACGATTTTATTCACTAAAACGGAGGCGCGATTTGATTTAACAAAACGGAGGTGCGATTTGGTCTACTATCCTAATTGGCATGCCTGTTGGTAGCCTTGGGACTAGGCTTGCCAGGTTTGGAATTGCTTGGGATGATTTTTTTTTATGGATCAAGAGTGATTGACTTCACTCCACCATTGCATCTAAAAGGTCCCTCAACTTTGTGCATTCACCCATTAATAAAAATAAATTTGAAAAAGTTGAATCTATTTTAATTTAAAATAATAATTAATGAATTTAAAATTATAATTTTGATAAAGATTAGATAATTACATTTTATTAATGGAAAATATGAAACGTTAACATTTTTTAAATCTTTATTATTTTTAATATTTTTATTTTTTTATATAATTAATGTAAGATGTGGTAACATCATTTTTATATTAGAATTAATAGTGATAATGAGAGAGCCTATATCGATGATCAATAATATATAAGAAATTTTAACTTTTTATAATTTTGTTTTTTTTTAATTATTATTATTTTTAATTAATAAAATTATTGTTTTTCATATATATAATATTAATTTATAGAATATTTGGTGATGATGGTGGTGGTGGTCTTTAACCATCAATGAAACCAAATTTGGTTTATCCAACCTTAAGAGAAACAACAAGATTATGGAACTAATATATATGTGGGTATGGCCAGGGCAAGACAAAGTGTTTTTCATTTTCAACATTCATAAACTGGTAAAATCGTAAATCCTTTCATCCCATCAGGTTTTGTTGGTTTTCCAATGCTGAGTTTTACTATGAAGCTTATGCGAGTTCATTGTAATCTTGGCAATATTATGTTTTTTTCTTTAAGCTCACTAAGATAAAACGATAATTTTAATTGTCAAAATTAGGGTTGATGATCTCTTTATAAGATCAAAAATTTCTTTTATCTCTAAATATTCCTTATACCATATTTTCTCTTTCAACATAGAAGTAATAATTATGTTGATATGCATTTATATGTTAGAATTTTGGGGTGGAATACCATCTATGGTTTTTGTAGGTTGCAAGAGAATGAGACAAGTGTATTGCCCGAATGATTCTATGGTCCTCATTAAAGACATATAATAAATATTTATAAAAACATTTGAAAATAGCTCATTTGCTAACTACACTTAATGGCAAGAACAAGTAACATATAACTTATTTGTGGCACTTAACTTGTGGCCTATGAGTGTTCACAACCACAAGTTAAGTGCTTATACATGTTTGCTACATTGAGCTTACATTTCATTTAACTATTGAATGCTCACAATTATATTTTAATTGTTTGAATGAGAATTTATCCATTATCACATTATTTACAATCCTTGAACTATTCATATCATTCAACTTAAAAAGTGTTTGCATTTCAATTTATAGAGAATTATTTAAAATTGTTGCAACAATTTTTTATTTATACACGTCCATTGAATGTAGCTTGGGTGGTTGAAAGGAATAATTGTTGCCTTTCCCATGGCTATAAAACACTTAAGCTATTGCATACTCTGTACCATCAATCTTCACTAACATATTTTCACTAAATGAAAGTGGTTTCAAAACGTTTTAGGCTCGTTACTTCATTTTATGATAGTTAGAGAAAAAGACTATAAAGAATTAATTAGTTTTATCCCTTTT
The DNA here is from genome assembly GCA_001517045.1 of Pseudotsuga menziesii. NCBI lineage: Eukaryota > Viridiplantae > Streptophyta > Pinopsida > Pinales > Pinaceae > Pseudotsuga > Pseudotsuga menziesii. The sequence continues at coordinate 150,776 of LPNX011063793.1, forward strand.
TATGTTTAAAAATATCATAAAGAAGATTTCCTAAACATTTATGATTTTAACTAGGTAATATTTTAGCTTAAGCATATATGTCACAAACGTTTTAAAATAAAATATAATATAAATTTAAAAACTAATTAATTTTTTATGGTCTAGGAAAAAAACTTAAAAATTGAAATACAAAGTAGAGCTATTGAAAGTGGATCCTCAAATGGATGAGTTGTCCTTCATGGATTGGACTTTGTTGTCGTCCATCTCACGTTCTTCATCTTAAATTCCTTTTCCATTGTATTTCTCGAAAGGAAATTTTTTTATCCATTACAATTCTTATAACCTTAATTTTAGTCTCTACTTTAACCAAAAATTATTGTTTTAGTTTTTTTCATTATTTTTATGGAATAATATTTAAAATCTGAACATTACAATTTTCTATAACTTTATTTTTGGTTTTTATGATAGATATAAATTAGTTTTGTAACACACCTGGAATTAATAATAAGACATTTTTATTCTAAATGTTTTTAAACAAAAATTTAAAAATAAAATAAATGTAACGAATTATTCTTTTATTAATAAAAGATAACATAAGTGGAATAATTGTTGAAGGGTCTTTGCTCACCCACGAGAGGAAAAGACAAGTGGTTGTAGCTGTTGAGTGAGAACTCAAGGTGCAGGAGGCATCTTCCCCAAAATCAAGTCGCAACTCCTAGTTGAGTGTTAAAGAGCAGGAGGCTCATAAATGACCAAGTCCTAGCCAAAATACTATATAATAATATGTCGATTAGCAAGCAGGTGGCTAGCTTTGGATCAAGATTGAATCTGATAATACAAGAGATAGCGCATTAAGTGGATTTTTCTCTTGTGGTTCAACGAACAGGCTCGGGAGTTTCAGAGAAAGTTAGTTGGCTGCTCTAGGAGTTGGTTGGGATTAATGACTATTCCATTTATGTTTTTCCAATAGTGGTGCTAGGTTCTTATTCTATTTTCTAATTACAGTAGGTTGTTTATCTTAAACCTGGAATTGCAACTATTTTCATAAACATAAATGTTTTATGCATTCTTATAGAACAATTACCTATCAATGTAACAATTCTAGATCTTTGTTTATATATTTTGTATATACCTGTGAAATGCTAAATTAATTATTTAAGGCTTCTTGGATCAGCCATCCATACCCAAGTCAATGATTGTTAGTTATTCTTGTTATTCTTGTCTACTGTAGATTTGATTTCTTTTCAAACACTCATTTCCTTAATAGATTAAATATCTCTGAATTATTTTTCTTTTCTTATATCATATCTTAAAATAGACCTAGTTAAATTACGATTAAGGTAGATAAATATAACAATCTTAAAATACTAAACAAATTACAGATAGTACATAAAAATAATAAACGAAAGTGCGGTAAACTATATGGCTTCCCCTATTGGGATTAAGAGACGAGGAGTTTTCTACATAAACTATAATTTAATAAACCTCTTTTCAACAACCCTTTGCTAGATCAAGACTGTTCAAATCGAGATCAAGAAAATCTAATTAAATAATTAAGAATACCTCACTATGACAAACTATCAAGACACATATACCAACCCTCCTCAATTTACCACATAGCTAACTAACAAATGAAGAATCATAAATATAGTAGAGTTATATATATTATACAATATGACGCGAAAGGAGAATCATCAAAATACCTTCACTTACAGTTAAACAGTTCATATCAGTCATGATATTCATCTAATCAGCAAAGATTCACAGATATTTTATCTATCAGTTAAGAACCAGAAATCCAAGAAGATAATTGAAGCAACACTGCAGTTTTTCCAATCAAACGCCCTTTTAAATCATAGCAGCAAATTTTCCCTAGTTCCAAAGAATGGTCATAAGTTCATCGAAGGATGGAAATCATCGAGTAACCCATGATTATTACAAGTTTAACTACGGAATAAATTTCAGTTAAAGAACATTTCCATAGGAATCGTATTAAGCATTATCACCAACATTTATTTATCAAAATCAAATGTACAGATAGCTAACATGATCTATCTAGAAACACATTACCAACATACGGGTAATTAGCCCAAGGAAATATTATGTTAATACCACAGACTTCCATTTCAACAAAATTAGTGAATCTTCCCAAATGATACTAAGACCATCGTAGGATGGCCATCATTATTTAAATTATGTATACATGCAATTACATGTTAATAAACCAAGTCAATCTGCATACAACAAAACCATTTAAATGGTCGTAATCCCATCTTAGATGGAAGCCGTAGTTTTAATTAAAATTTTAGCAACTAATAACTTAACCAGCCAACAAAACAAACACTGAAGCAGAGAAGCTGTAAGCCTTTGTAAAATAGAGCTTAAACCCTAAGAGTTATAAAAAAAACCCTAACAACTTATCTGCAAAGAGTTGGAGATGTTTTATTTCACCTCTCAACCCCTTCACTCAGTCAAAAGAGCTACCTACAACAACCCACAAAAACAATTAGCACTGTGGGTAGTTTCTTCAAATGAAAAAGGAACAAGAGCAAGGGTTTGTGCATTGTTTTACCTAGGAGTTCTAAGATGTGGGCCTAGGAGGAGGTGACCCTGTCTCCTTCCTCGCCAATTCTCTTAACCTATAAAACAGATAGTTACAATCAGAACAAAATTTAAGAACAATATATTGTAATCAAGTTAAAACTTCAAATTTATTACGTTAGACAAGTTGCAGATAGGGACAGGGGTCGGCTCCTCCAAGATTCCCCTTATCCCTCCTCTTCTCACATCCAAAAATAGTGGAGTATCAGTAAGTGCATTAAACCATCTTAAAAATACCTAATAAAAATTGTAGAGTCGAGTTTTAGTTTACTTACCTATCAAAAGGGCAGTGCTCGTAGCTGGAGTTGGTGGTAGGATCATTGGAAGGTCCTAGAAGCATGCTATAGGAGGCCATTAGAGTCATGGAAACCACTGGTTCACCTTTGCAAACACCAAAGGAGAACTCCATTAAAATCGCAACCAGGTTCCACACCAAAAAACCTTCACTAACACAAATGAACCTAATAGAGCTCAATCATCTTTCTCATGGACCAAACAAACAAAGAATTAATGGTTTCGACCAACAATGACATATTAAATCTTTGCAAAGCTATCCAACAAACCCATATAAGTGGACGATTGATATTTGTTCTCAAAGCCTACATGGAAATCATGGTTGCGTTGTCTACTCATATCCAGGACAACACCTTTAAGTCGCAAGTCCACCAAGGTACAAGAGTCCAAACTCACGGCCAGATTTAATCAGGCCTTACAATCATTGCATTGGTATCTGGGTAAACCTGAAGGAAAGTGAAGATAATAAATCTAAACTACAAATAACTATTAAAGAACTAATATCCAAGTTAAAAAAAGTTAAGGAGGACAATGAATGAATCATGAAAGTTCAAGAGGAACCGAATAATGATTTTCTAGATAAAATTCATAATGATGAAAAAGAGATAAACAAAGAACCTGAACATATTATGCCAAAAAATGCACCTTACAAATGTAACAGAAGGAAACTAGAATTTTCCAGTCACGGAGTTGAAATTTCCAGTGAGGAATTAATCAAACACCACACATAAAAACAACAAGATTCCAATGAAAGTAGCAATGATAATAAAAAGAAAAAGAAGTACAAACTGTATGAAGAAATATCTTGGGAGTTTAAAAATATTAAACCACCAATGTTTAACAGTGAGATTGAAAAATGAGAAGAGGTGGAAGCCTGGTTGTTAGGGATGAAGAAATACTTCCAAATCTATAATTACTTCGACGAACTGAAAGCTAAATTGACCATATATAATTTAACTGGAAAAGCGGCTATATGGTGGCAGGATATAAAAGAAACTAAAAGGAATAAAGGAAATATATGTAACCTGGAAAACCTTTAAAAATAATTTCAAATGAAAATACCTCTCAGAATAGTACTATGAAGAGAAGGGTGAGGAATTTTACGATTTAAGACTAGGAGCTATGACCATGAAAGATATATGTAGTAAATTCCCAAGTCTGCTTTGTTACATATCATATGTAATACATGAAAAAACAAAGATACAATGCTTTCTCATTTTTTTTCCTATCATGTTCAAAGAGAGGATTGAGTATGCCGATTCGAAGACGCTAGAAGAAGAAATGAGAAAACCAAATTTCTATTACGACCAGAATAAAATTAAAAGAGAAAGTGTACCAATTTGGAAGACTAAAAGGTGAGATGAATTTGATCCAAGAAAGAAGAATAATAAATTCCATAAAATTACAGGGAATAATTACAGAGGGTATCAAGGAAGTAACTATAAAAGTTTTAAACCACAGAATCCTGCAACTAAATAAAGAGAATCTTCCACTACTTTTAATAAGAAAACTGCATAGAGGGAACCCTTAAAATGTTAGGAATGTGGTGAGCCACATTATTTTAAATATTGTCCAATAAAAAGGAAAAAATTTAATGTTCACTCCATTCAAGAAGTTGTTACCGTTGGAGACATGGCAAGGAGAATGCCCAGAATCAGTGCATCATTGGAGAATTGACAAGAAGACCATCAAACTCTAATGGTATAGATTGATGGTATCATAAAAATTCAACCTATTTCCATACTAATTCATCCACATGCAAGTTTGAGTTATGTATCACCTAGAATTGTTGAATTATGTAAATTAGTACCATAATTTTTTGAGAAGTCATGGATGGTACAGTTAGCCACAGGTACTAAACGTAAAGTCATTAGTTATGTAAGAGGTTGGGCAATATTAATGAATGGTTTCAATACGCATGCTGATCTGAATATTTTACCGTTAGGATCCTATGATATGTTAATAGGAATGGATTGGCTAGAAAAAAATGAAGTAATGTTGAATTGTTTTGAAAAACCCTTTACATGCATAGATGATACTAGAAACACAATTAAAGTGAGAGGAATTCCTAGAGAAGTTACAATCAAAGAGATATCTTCTCTACAAATGAAAATATATGTACGTAAGGGATGTAAAGTATTTGTTTTTTATATAATGGATGATAAAGGTAATGATAATAAACTTAAAATAGAATATATGCCTATCTTAAAGGATTTTAAAGACATATTTATGAAAGAAGTCCCTAGAATACCTTCGAAGAGAGACATAGACTTTACAATCAATTTGATACTTGGAGAGGTACTAGCATCAAAGGCTCCTCACCTAATCAACATAATAGACCTTAGAGAAATCAAATCACAATTACAAAATTTTGTTGACAAAATGTATATCCAACCTAGTGTTTCCCCTTGGGGAGCACCAATCTTATTTGTAAAGAAGAAGAAAGTAACATTAATATTGTCTATAGATTATCGATAGCTCAATAAAATGACTATTAAAAATCGATATGCTTTCCATAAATAGACGATATGTTCAATCAGTTATGTGGGTCAACAATATTCTCTAAAATAGACATAAGGTCTAGATACCATTAGGTGCGGATCAAATATGAAGACATCTTTAAAATTTATTCCAGGACCCATTATGATCATTACGAATAGTATTCAGGACCTGCAGCTTTCATGTGCTTAATGAATAGTATTCTAAGTAACTATATGGATAAATTTCTAGTCATCTTAATTGACGACATACTGATTTACTCGAAGAATAAACAAGAACATGAAGAACATCTAAAGATAATTTTACAAGTATTAAGAGAACAACATTTGTATGCTAATTTCAGCAAATGTGACTTCTTTAAAGACTGGATTCAATATCTAGGACACGTGGTGTCCAAGGATAGAATATATGTCGACCCCGACAAAATTAAGGCTATCGCTGAAAGGCCAGTTCCTAAAAATGTAATAGACATAAGATCATTCATGGGGATTACCGATTATTATCGAAAGTTTGTAGAAGCATTTTCTAAGATAGCCTACCCCATAAATTCACTACAGAAGAAAGGTAAAAATTTTGAGTGGATCGAAAAGTGTTTGGAAAGCTTTAATCAATTAAAAAATATGTTAACTACCACCCCTATCCTAAAAATTCTTGATCCTTTTAAGGATTTCTTCGTGTGCACTGATGCTTGTAAGGAAGGATTAGGCGGGGTAGTAATACAAGAGAATTATGTTGTGGCTTATGAATCTGGAAAATTAAACGAACATGAAAAGAATTACACTATGCATGAATTAGAACTTGCTATAATTATTCATGCATTAAATATTTGGTGACCTTACCTCATCGAAAGAAAATTTCTACTAACGCCAGATAACATAAGTTTAAAATATTTATTTGACCAGCAAAATCTAAATGCTAGACATGTGAGATGGTTGTCTTTCTTAAGTGAATATGAATTCAAAATAAAACACATAAAGGGAAAAGAAAACAAAGTTCCAGATGCTTTGAGTTGTCACGCAAATTTACTATTTGCAAGCAGCAATTATGAATCAGATCTGGAAAATCAGATATTAAGTATGGAAAATTCTGATAAAGAATACCAAATTTTAAAAGAAAAGACTGCTGAAAATGAAAAAAACCATATTAAAGCAGATTTTACCCTGAATAGAAGAGGATTACTTCTACATAAAAACAGGTTGTACATACCGAATACAACAGAAATCAAATAAACAATCATCAATGAGTTACATAAACGTCATTATTCAAGACATTTTGGATACCAGAATATGGTCACCATGATCATAAAGAACTTCTTTTGTCCTAACATGAAGAAAGAGGTAGAAAAGTACTTAGCTCACTGCATCGCACTACAACAAATCCTGGAATTAGCGTCCCATTTAGCGTCCCTTTTTAGTGTATTTTTTTTTACATTTAGTGGTAAAACTAGACGCTAAATGGAACGCGTCATGGACAAAACTTAAAGAGTCTCAAAAAATGCCTTTTTTTGCTTCCTAAATAGCATCCTTTATGGCATCCAAAATAGAGTCTCTTTTTTTACTTCTAGAATAGCGTCCAACTTTGCTTCCTAAACAACATCGAGGTTTGCTTCCAGAATAGCGTCCAACTTTGCTTCCTAAACAACGTCGAGGTTTGCTTCCAGAATAGCGTCCAACTTTGCTTCCTAAACAACATCGACGTTTGCTTCCTAAATAACGTCATATTTTGCTTCCTAGCGAGTGTCTGCTTTTGCTTCTTAAATGACACCCTCGTTAGCACCATATTTGCATCCTTAATAGCACCATGTTAGCATCCAATATTGCATCCATTTTTTCTACCACTTTAGTATCCAATTTTGCACCATGTTTTACTTTAAAATATGTGCCAATTTTTGCTTCCAAATTTGCATCAATTTTTTTTCCTTTTTTCCATCGTGTTTTGCTACCAAAATGACACCAAATATTTATTCTATTGTTGCACCATATTCTGCTTCCTATGTAGCGCCATATTTTGTATCCAAATTAACGTCTTATTTTTCTACCATATCAACGCCATGTTTGGCTTCATCATTAGCGCCACGTGTTGCATCCTTTTTAATGCCTAGTTTGGCATCTCTCATGTTTTGGTCACTAATTTAGTCGTTTTTAGTAATTTTATATACAAGTTTTGGTCATTTTTTTTGGTCACCTATCTCTTATTTTTTGCTTACTAATTTAGTTGTTTTTAACCGATATTATAGTATCATTAGGGCATGGAGGAATCGAACCACCAACCTCCTACTTGTAAGGCAAGCGCTCTTCCATTGAGCTAGAACCCTTTAAGAATTTGGGAACTTAACTTTACAGAGTCCTCTATAATGGTAAAAAAGATTAATACATGACTTTGAGTATCTAATGGTCGAAAAGGGATGATAGATTGTATTATTTTCAACATGGGATTGATTACGCTCCTTGGTTCTCTATATATCATTATCCTATGATTGTAAAGTTTCTATCATTACAGTACCAACATCTACAGCTTGTGAGGCAGTAGCATCACCTTTTTCCTGTGATCTGGTGGTATCATGGGCCTAACCTGATTTTGTGTCATCAACTAGTTGAGCCCTCTATAACTGAGAAACAAAAATATCCTCAATTCCTAATTCTATCGTAGTGCCACTCATTCCTCTAAGTTGCTAACTATCATCAACCCAGCTACTCAAACGATTTATTGGTCTCCCACTTCAAAGTGTTCAGAAAATATAATCCAAATGGGATAGATCTAAAGTACTTTCAATATTAATCTATGCTACAACCCTATCATTCTCTGCAATCATAGACACATTACATTATATATGTCCTTAAACTATGAATTATAAAGTTCAAATCCAAGAAAAACAATTTATAATCTAGCAGATTTTCAACAACCAGAAATTTTAAAAATTACATATTGCTCAACGAAAAACTGATCTAAATCGGGTAGTAGTCAATATGGCTCAGTCACCAAGTGTGAAAACCACAACAGTGATACTCAGCCCCACATACAATAGCAGTTAATATGAATGAGTCACCAAGTGTGAAAACCCCAGCAGTGATACTCAGCCCCAAAATTGGTACAACTGTAGCAAGGCAAATAAATTTAGAAAACATAACTTTCAACTCTTTTAACTTTAACACTCCGATGGAAATTGTGTTAAAGTTGGTCCTTGAGATACACTTCATCAAATGCAATGTACAGAACATAAACAATAATATAGTACAAAAAACAAACTAATGACCGGCAACTAATAAATAACAATGTCGGTTCATATCTGGTTTGAATCAGCCTTATACTCAGATACTTTTAGGATCAAATCTTGTCACTAAAAGGACAAGATCAACAATGAAACAATTGACATACATTGAGAGAGAAAAGGTTAGGAATAAGGTTAGGCACATACACTAGCAGTCAATATGACTCAGTCATCAAATGTGAAAACCCCAATAGTGAGACCCATCCCCAAACACAGTTAGGCACCAGCAGGATCACAACCAATTCACGAAGATTAACACAAGTCACAGCTGAGATATTAGCAACCCAGCAAGGTCAAGTCAGATTCCTACCAACCCACAAGAATCATAGCTCTATACAAACACCTCATAGAGGTCACAACTCAAGTTCAGTGAGCACACACAATGGTCACAGCCCAACACATGTGGCATCCAAGAGTCATAGCTCAAGTCTGAACAACCCCAAGTCCCAAGGGTCATGATCCACTCTAACAAACAACAGATGGGTCACATCCTAATTTTGGGCAAGCAACAGCGATCACGAACCAATCTAAGAAGTCACAAAAAATTCATGACGTGTCCAAGAGGGCTCAAAAAAGTCATCAATAGTCACAACCTGTTAGAGAAAGCATCAACATTCTATGGTTCAGTTAAGGTAAGGTCTAACAGTTATGGCCTACCCAAAAAGGGTTCTACCTAGTCATGACCCAACTCAAGAAGGGTTCCACACAGTCATGGCCCAACTAGCAACTCAATCATAGTTAAATCTAAGGGGCTTAGATCAGTCACATCCCAACCCTAAGGGGATTCTATTAGTCACAACCCTTAATAGAAAGGTGTCTATTAGTCATGGCCTCCCCAAGAAGGGCTTCTATCAGAATTAGCATCCTACAAACGATTATGCCCATCTCAAGGAAGATCAACACACATCGAGGAAACCCTTAACAAGCTGAGAAGATTGACATGACTTATTCATAATAGCAACAACTTGATCAGGAAGATGAAAACACTAGACAGGTGAAAGATCATATCTTCAAATTTCTCTTGTGAACGCACTCTCTAAAATGAAATTCAAGACTTGAATTTATAATCTTAACAAGCCTTCTAGAAAGGTTAATCCACAAACCCCTATCTTTTAGGGTTGTTACCAAAAATTACATAAAATAATGTTAAGTTGAGTTAGGATAGGGTACTAACAATCAAGTGGTCATCTAAAATAAATAAAAAAATAAGGTTAAGTCATCATACCAAAGGTTCTCATGGTACCACATACAACAAGGGTGCTAGGACCAAAAGGACCATAAGTCTACTAAGCATCAAAACAAGGTGGTAAGGCAACCCCCATACCCATAAGACCAAGGTGTACAATAAAGGTGGGGAAACAACCCCTTTTACCCACAGGATTGACAAGACCAAGGACATTAATCTTTTCTCTCTCAATGTATATTGTCATGTGTGTTCCGTACAATTTTATCATCATTGTATACGGATAATTCACGACAACATGTATCGTGACTTCTCAAATACACATTACAGGAGGTCTATACAGTGAAAGGGTGTTTTTCGATATATTTCTATCTCATAACTTGAGGCCATGAGCTTGTACCTGTGCACTATCTTTAACCTGTATTGACACTTGCTTGTTGACATCCCTGTTTGGATTCAAAATACGAAAAGAAAGCTTTTGGTCTAGTTTATCTGGAGTGGGATATAGGAAAATAATGTCATTCTCTTACTAAGGTGAGAAATAAAATCAAAACCCAATATGTTTTGAGAATGGAGACTCAAAAAAATTCATATATACCAGCAGCCCAGAGCATTTGGAGACCTTGCATAGGTACAAGTTCCTTGATCAAGAACTTATGGATAGCGTTCCCAAGTTATGAGATAAAAATATATCGAAAAACACACTTCAAACTATACAGACCTCCTATAATGTGTATTGCTTCAAATTGGGATAAATAAATTCAACAATGTTTACCAATTTCACAAACCTCAAGAGAAAGATCCATCATATATAGAGAGAAAGTAATGCAGATTTTAAATCCATTCACCACAATAATATTTGGCAAAATAAGGTCTGATATAATTTATATCACAGCTGGAATCTTCACAAAAATGATAACTGCTTACAGAGAATACGTATATCACTAGTTGGTGAAAGAGTGAACACTTGGTATTGGTTGGTAACTATAGTATGGGGAGGAAAACACCCTTTCATTGTACAAACATCCTATAATGTGTATTTTCTTCAAACTGTTTGTCTGAAATGAAGAACTTCAACAATTCTTACCAATTATCAAGAGTAACATCCTCCATATATATACTGAAAGTACTGTAGATTTAAAATACATTCACCACAATAATATTTGGCAAAATAAAGCCTGATATAAATTATTTTAGAGCTAGAATCTTTACAAAAATGATAACCACTTACAGAGAAAAAATGGATCACTGGTTGGTGAAAGAGTGAGCATTGGGTATTGGCTGGTAACTATAGTATGGCAAGGAAAAAAACCCATTCACTATACAGGCCTCATATAATGTGTATTTGCTTCAAACTGGGATAAATAACTTCAACAATGTTTACCAATTTCACAAACCTCAAGAGAAAGATCCACCATATATATAATGAAAGTATTTCATATTTAAAAGACATTCACCACAATAATATTTGGAAAAATAAGGTCTGATATAATTTATCTCAAAGTTGGTATCTTCACAAAAATGATAACCAGTTACAAAGAATAAGTGAATCACTAGTTGGTGAAAGAGTGAACACTTGGGATTGGATGGTAACTATAGTATGGCAAGGAAAGACATCCTTTCACTATACATACCTCCTATAATGTATAATTGAATCATACTGTTTGTTTGGGATAAAGAACTTCAACAATGCCTACCAATTTCACAAACCTCAAGAGCAAGATGTGTTCGTCCAGTATTCAGCTATTTCCTGTGGAAGATTTAAAAAAAAAAAAAAAGAGGATTGTGGAAGAACCTTTTCCAATAAATTGGGTTGAGTGGGTGGATTGTGATTAAAAAGAAGAAAGAAAAAAATATATTGTAGAAAACTTACATGGGTTTTCTTACTTGGGAATTTTTATCGATCTGATTCCAGTTCAACATTCCAGAGGAAACAATAACCAGGACCAATCAGCCCTCTTCTACAGAGTGAATACCATGTAAGAATTTTCCTGTTCAATGAAAACCAAGAAAAAAGTTTTATTTTCAAGGCGAACTTGCCAGATGGGCAACTTCATTGTAATACTTTAGATTGGGTAAGACATCCTTGCCACATCATGATATGAGGAAGTTGTTCAAAATGTGCATTATAACATTAAATATTTCACCCATTGACAAAATTTTGTTCTTAAAATTTTCTCTACAGAAGAGTTATCTCAAGTTAATTAGCCTATCTATAACTAAGGTAGGTCATCCTAAAGGTTGTCCAATAACATACTAATCTAAACAAACCTTTTCATTGTTTTCTCATTAATGTGCATCACACCTCTACATATTTCTACATTTTAAGTACTATGAGCTAATTCAGAGTGGCAACAATCTACCTACATAACAAGTTGCATTTTGTGCAATGGCCTACCTCAATTAGAGCATGAGCAACTTCAACAAATCTAGAAAAAGTATTGTAGCAACTGCAATTTCCACTGTTTTGGTCATCATCGGGACTTTTCACCCCTTTGAGAGACCGGTTAGAAACTGTTTACTTATGAACACTACACATACCTCATCAAATTACCCTCACACGTGGCCTAATATATTAGTCATATACAACATTACTTGAAAAAGATCTGAGATTGATAAGTCTGAAATACACTCTGAGCGTAAATGACCCATACACATACCTTTTGGTTATTATGTTCTACTATAGTTTATAATAGGAGACATCTTTATGTTTATCTAACACTTGGGGTATTAATGTACTCACCACATAAAGAGTAACAAACTTCTAACTAGGTTAACAGAGAGAAGCTTAACCTTTATATCATGCATAAACCATTTTCTTCAATTGCCAGAAGAATTAAACAGTCAGGGGACTAATGATAGCACTAATCCTATATGGCTGCCTAAACTAGTTTATTCAAATGCAGGAAGAATTAAACAACCAAAGCACTAATGACAGCATCTTGTGCTTGTGGTCAAACGGTGGAGGCAGACATGTATTGAGTTGTTTCCTCCCGAGTAGAAGTAACAATGAAGATATGACCCTAATGGATATAGGTTATCTTATAATAGGATGGTTTAGAAGTTGGACATGACTTTCCCTAATATTGTGGGACCATTTATTAAATAAACAATAAATAATTTATATTGGGACTACTTACTACATAAACAATAAATGATTTGATTCCAAAATCCCTTTAGGTGGTTCATAGTTGCACTGCATGCCAACACATATGTATCTATATTATTAATTAATAAATTATTCATATGGCACAGATGAGTTGAGAAAAAGGTCCCATAATAACATAACTAGCAAGGTATTGTTCTCTAAAGACATGTCTTATAGGATGCAGAAGTCATCCAATTAGATTCATAGGTGCAAACCATGACAATTGACATTCCCAGTAGTGAGTATCTGGTCAGTGCTTAGCCCAGAAGAAGGTTGGGGTTAATAGAGTCTCAGGACATCATTCCTAGCATAGTAATACCTAGGACAACGGTTAATGGAGATGGAATTCTTACTGAACTTCCCCAACTAGTAAACCATTGGATATAAGAAACACCCAAATAATTAAACCAAAACCTAAAACAGAGGCACCATGTTTTGTCACTCTAGCACTTAAGGCTAGCCTCCAAGCCTTGGATATTTGTTTCTGCCATCTTCCAATTCTAGATAATCAAAATTTATAAAATAAAAAAAGCCAAATTATTTCACACCCTCCCAAAAGAAACAGATTTATGGGAATGTTTACACCAATTTAAGCTAAGGATTGCATAGACTTTTACATTCCATAGCAAGGTTTCTTCTTGAAATGTCCTAAACAAATTCTTATTCCATCATCTCTATCACTAATAAGTCCACATCCATTTCCAACAAGCTAAAAAAAACATAAGTGGAAAGATTAACTATACGCAATCTAAAGTGGTATTCAATAAAATATACACCGCAAAACAAATTTAATCAGAATAAGACTATAAATTTTATGAAAACTCAACTCCCTTGGAATTTGTTTTATGAAATTGAAGTCCCTTTCAAGTTTCAACTTTGTGAGACTAAAATGGTATTTCAGAATTTCCTCTGTAAAATCAATATATTAAACATAAGATTTAGCTCCAAGTCATTAAATCAAGGTACTCCAGAAAAAGTAAAAGAAAAAAAGTATGAAAATCAATGTCTAAGACCACCTTCCAGAAGAAGATTATTTAAACTGGTATGCAACACCATCTTTGGATGTTTTCTAACATAACATTAAAATCTTAAAATGAATCAACATTTCAGTTTATCAACAGACAACACCAAAATTTTATATATATTTCTATTCAAGTGCCTTTTTGGGACCCAAAGTTTACAATGTTGGCTGATGCAACTCAAGATGCTTCAAAGCAGCACACTTTCAAGTCCATACCATATGCACAAACCTCGAGCTCCAGATCTAGAAGATGGAATGAATATTAACCAAATGCCATGGTCACCAGAAGTTCTATAATGGAACTTGAATGAATCTAGTACTCAGAAGATAGAATAGATGATACATAGAATGTTTACTGTCTATAGAGATTATGTAGCCAATGGCAAAGATCCTACTTCTTGTAGAATGATAATACCAACGTTTACAGGAGCCCTACAAAAATGGTGGCAAAGAACAATGACAATGGAAACATGGAACAAATGGGAACAAACAAAAACAAAAAATGCAAAGGGACTTGAAGAGTCTAACCTAATAGGTTGCATGAATGTAGAAATAATAAAATACTGGGGAGGAATAACATAAAATATGAAAGCTAAAAACACCCACTTCCTGTTAAATATGAAAATCCTCCTAGATTTTGAACTATTTCACCGATATTGGGTAATCAAAATACAAGATGTAGAAAATGGTGATAGCGAAGTTTGGAAGAAAAATACATTTTTGCATTGCCAAAAAAATTCCAAGGATTTTTCACTAGTGCTTTAAGTAAACAATCCTTGATAGAGTACAGTTGGGATGAATACTATGACATCATACTCAGTTGTATAGGAGATATATGCATGACGAGGACAACCACCAAAGCTACTCGAGAATATCTTCGAAGAAAAGAAGGAGTATGCAGACAATACAGAATGCAAGAACCATACTACCCCCAAAGAAAATAGAGAACAAAAGGCTAGAAAAAAGGAAAAATTGAAATACTACATGTATATCCTGAGAGATATAGGAAATACAAGAAGAAAAAGGAATTAGAAAGGTACCATAGAAAAAGGAGGAAACCCAGAAAATATGGCAAATTGTATTCCTCAAAGACTGGTAAGAGTAATTACTAGTATGGAAAACAAGAACGAGTTTGGAGGAAAGTTAAGATGGAAGTATTCTCCAAAACCAAAATGCTACAAATGTGGCACACTTGGGCATTATGTAAATAAATTCCCAAACCCAGCAAATCCAAGAGAACAAACCAGTTTCTCTAGAGTAAAGAAGGTACATATGTCCCCAAAAGAGATGATTACAAATTATAAATGTGCACTGTGCGGGAAGAAGGGACATAGAGAAACCTAGTGCCCAGAAAGCAGAGCCTTTGGAGATACATACAATGCAGAAAAATCTTCTTCATCAAAAGAAGTAAACTGCAACTATTCTTCATCATAAGAAAGCACAGATTTTGATCAAATACTGAAAGCTGGTGAGGACCATCAATGTAAATGCTCTGATTTAGAATATTTCCATTGCTCAATCCCAGAAGAAAATTTCAGTAGCAATCCCAATGAAGATGATGATAATGTTTATGCTACATATCTTGCAAGGGCAAGAATATAAGGCCTCCACTTCCTAATGCAATATGATAAGGACCAACAATCAGGCCTCAATGATGATGAGACAAATAGAAGAAATGGAAGAAGGCCAAGCCAAAGAAACAATGAAGAAATCCTTTGCAAAAGCATTCCTACAAAAGATAAAAGGGAAAGAAGACCAACGATCAAGGGCTAGTAGTAGATCAAGGAATTTCGATTTTCATTCAAAATCAAATTGGAATCTATTTGCAACAACTCTCCCTTCTTATGAAATAAATACTATGCCATTGCTAGAGACAGACCAAAAAAAGCGGTAACACTACATGACCTAGCAAGAGAACAAAACAATTTGAAAAAGAAGATCAAGGAACTCTGAACCACAATAGAAAAGCTCGAAAGCTAAATAGGATCTAGAAATCTCAGATTCAAGCCTCCAAATTGAGGAAGAATAAACAGAGGAGAAAGAGCTGAGAGATTAAGGGTCAAAATTCACTGAAATAAGAGGCCCTAAACTTTCTGATTTTGATTCTTTCAGAGTAAATGCAATTGTGCACCAAATATAGACTGTCTCTCTCAGAATTAGGATTGAAAATGAATATTTTATCTTTCCCACCCTGATAGATTCTGGACCAGACATTAATATGATATATATAGATAAGGTTCCTGCCAAACTTGGTCCTCCTACTCACCATATTATTCATGCAGTAGGATCTTCATCTATTCAACATATCTGAATCATCATGCCAGGCGGCGACAAAGGAAAATGTTTTCACAGAATAATTGCAACGTACAGGTAGCATCTTTGCTAAAATATTTTGCAGGGTTTCAAAGTCCTCAGAGTGATCAAGAAGATTAATAATCTTGTTATACGTTAAAGTGTTATGTGTGAACCCTGGTTGTAGTTTGTCCCATTGGAAACACCTTCCCAGCCCTTCCAGACAGAACGAATTCATGAAAATGATGAAATCTCTTACCGTTTTTGAAGGTTTCGAAAGTCATGGGGTCTACATTCGGGTGCCATTGCGATGGTGGAGAGCTGAAATTTTGGTGGCTCAGCTGGCTTGTTGAAAACCCTCGCCTGATAGAAGCCTCAGCTGTTGCATAACACAAACAAACCACAATCGACATTGCACAATCCCTTGAGCTTCACGACCTGCGTTGCAAAAGCCATTTGCTGAGTGATACATGTGTATAGGCCTCATAAAAAAATCAAAAATTTAATCTAGCATGATCTATATTAAATCTAATGCATTTCAACTCGCGTTCAAAATTCAACCCTTCCCAGCCCTTCAAGACAGAATGAACTCATGAAAATGATGAAAGCTCTTACCATTTTTGAAGGTTTTGAAAGCCGTGGGGTCTACATTCTGGTGCCATTGTGATGGTGGAGAGCTCAAATATTGGTGGCTCACCTGACTTGTTAAAAACCCTCACCTAATAGAAGCCTCATCTGTTGCACAACCCAAACAAACCACAACCAGCATTGCACAATCCCTTGAGCTTTGCGGCCTGCGTTGTAGAAGCCATTTGCTAAGTGATACATGTGTCTAGGCATCATAAAAAAATCACAAATTTGAAATTACCCATAAAAAAAGAATGGCGGGGGTGGGCAACATTTGAAATTACCCATCCAAAAGATGTTGAAATTCCTATGCTATAAAGTTCAACTCATTATGCAAAACATTGAAAATATGATCAATTATAATCATTTAATCATGTCATGCACTCACTGATTAATTGCTTAGTTGTGTAATATCGTCATTTATGATTGATGACTACGAGGCACTAGCCACCGAAATGTGACTCTGACTCCCGAGTCACTTGGGCTGCAATCTAAAGTGTGAAATTTTGTCAACAACTACGACTATAACAAAAAATAACAACTATTAGTCTACTACTAGGCCCGAAAGGAGCTCAAAAATTTGTGCCTACTACCTATGTGAACCTCGATACCAATTTCCACTCTTTTTTTGTCAAAATGAAATTTAGAAGGTCGGTTTGATAAGTCCTCCTCTACAAGACTTCATTTCTTGCATGAATATCATGGATTCACGACAACTATAAAGAACACTCGATGTCATGCAAATAAAAATAATGGCATGTAGCTAGGATCACAAAGTGTGCAGAAGTCGATTTATGCATTTCTTTAGAGAGGTTTCCTTGGGCACGCGATATGGAGAAACAATGGTTATTAATAAAATTTAAGAAAAATATTGTTGGCTCAAGAATAGCCTTCAATTTGATGGGTGGCATGATCGTGATGTAATCTCCCTCCGTCCTTCCAAACATTTGTGGTTTCTCACAACTTTTGTCCTCATCGCTACCAAAATACATATAAAAATTACTTGTCTTTACATCATCTTCTCTTTAAATCCTTATTGTCTTTACATATAAATCCTTACTTGTCTTTACTTGTCTTTACATCCTCTTCTCTTTAAGGATTATTATGCATGCACATCCTCACCTTATAGTATGAATTGGTCAAGGTGCAAAGACAACCATAAAATATTAGATGTGTGAAGACGCAAAGAGTAAGAGACAACTATAAGTAAGTCTTATATTAAATTTACCATATAAGTCTTTGATTAACACTATCAACTGAGATTTGACACGTTGGATTCTTGTGATCTTCTTATCACTCCTTACAAATGTGATTGCAAGGCATTCTTTAAAGGTGAAGTCCATAATTTTAGGTCTTCTTCATCATTATCATGCCTTTTGGTAAGACAATAAAGAGGGTAGTGGCCTGCATTAGCATGGAAAACGGTTTTGACATAGAGGTTAAAAACATTAATTGTTTTCATTAAATAACTTAAATTCCTACCCTTGACTGTTGATTCACTGAATCATGGACTGGTACAAGACACAACAAATTTTAGAGCCACAAGTCCTTAATTACTCACACCTGGAACTTTCTCAAATCTAGCCATTAATAATCTTCTTTTGGTATTTTGGTTCAATTTAAAAGGCAGAGTGTTGAGACTCAAATATGCAGTGAGTTGCAATGATTAAGTTAACTTAGGCCCCACCATCACATACATGTATGATTTCATGACAAGTGTTGAACAAAAATATTTGATGCCCCAAGCCCGGTTATGTTAGCTTTGCTAACTTGTTTGGTATGTAGGATTTTTTTTAATGTTTAATGAGTTGTGTGTTATTTTTTCTTAGGTGCCCAATCCTTATAATTCTTACATCTCTCAAGCTTTTATTGCATGTGGATGCCCCAATATGGTTATGGCATAGTCTAAGTAGTTTTTTTGTACGATGAAGTGTTCTCCAAATTGAAAAAATACAATAGAATAGTTGTTATGTTACTGAGTCAACAAAAGAGAATATTCTAGAAATTTGTAATTGATGGCTTGTTCTTACTAGATTGGAAAAAATGGTAAGTTCGGATATCAAGAGGGAGCCAACTGTGCTCCTCAAACCCCAGAAAAATGGTATTACAAAGTAAATATGTGATCTCCCTTGAGAAATTTATTTAGAGAGCCTCCTAGTGATATAGAAGTGAGCCAAGTCCATGAGTCATCCTATTAAGATGAGCAAAGGGAGGAGGCCAGGGAGTATTCACTTGATCTCTTTAAGAAGCATATTGTGAGGCTTCAAGGTTTCTCTAGTTTTATATCTCAGATAAGCCATGCCATTGACTTCGAATCCTTCACTTCTGAGGAGGCAGCCAAACAACAAGTTTTGAAATATGTTATAAAATTCGGTTAATAATGACATGTGGAAAGTGGTTCTCAACTAACCTTAGACTTGGCATTGGCAATAGGTTGATTCCACGAGTTCAAAATCCTAGTAAGCTAAGAGAAACAACAATATACATGAGGAATCGCATCCTCGAGGCTCTATTGGGAGTTCATATCCCATGTCTTCGAACATGTTTTTGAACGCATGTGACTTAGTAATGGGTCTATGTGTGTCCCTGATCGAAGGCGGTGTGCCTGATTGGAAGTGCACAAGAGGTAAGTGAGGAAAGTGTTTTGAATGTTTCGAACTTTTGTTTTATGTTTCTATTTTTTAGTTATTTATTATTATTATTATTATTATTATATATATATGAAAATATTTGTGTGTTTTTCTTAGGTTTTGGTTTGTCTATTAGATCTCATATTTTGTGTGCCCTCTTAAAAAAAGGTTTAAGGATGAAATATAAGGTACCTATTAGGACATAAAATTTATCATTGGGGTTTATAGGAAATGTGTGAGGCTCCAATCATCACACATGTACTTCATAAGAGATTGTTTCCTACAAGTGTGATTTGGTGGAAATGTGAGGTTGATAAAAGTAATCATGATCCTTGGGGATCATTCCATAGGTAGAGGTTGAAATTGAAGGTATTGATCCATTACGTTTACCACTAGTACTCATGGACAATGAATGGGATATTTAACCACCATGCAAACCTAACAAAGGGTATGTGGCCCCACTCCCACCCCAACTTATCCTCCAACTATTTCCATGTTGTTATTATCCATATGTTCTTACCCGCCTAATTAAATTTCTGAAAATATTCGTAATATGGATAATAATGTGAATTATTTTTCTATGTAACCCACTCCATTGTCCTATACATGAGATGTAGAAACATTGGTGGAAACATATGGTTAAGACACCCCCTAAGAGGAAAGTTCGTTGGTTCAAATCCCACGGATTCCAAAAATCCAACCATGTTAAGGGTTGGTGCGGTCCAAGCTGGGTGCGATCCCCGGGTGATTTTGACGGCTTAGATGCCCCCGGTTTATGGTAACTTACCAAATGGAAAACCTGCTAGTCATGGGGGTTCTTCCCATTATCCAAAAAAAAACCACTCCATTGTCCTCGTGTCTTTATTCTTAACAAGAATAAAGAAAACCGAAACTTCGGAGCCCATATTGACAACCAATTCAATTATGATTCTGAGAGATGAATGAGCCAACCAAATTGTTCTCTTGCTTGATGTGAAGAATGAATGAATGTTCAGGGAGCCATTATGGAATCTCCTGACATTCATGTTGATCCGTAGGACCTCAACTTTAGTGCATTAAAAGTTTCTTGTAAAAGAATGCGTGCAACAGGTTAATTAATGGATAGTATGAACAAAAATTAAATGCTCAGAACAGGAATGAAAAACAAGACTGATAAATAGATTCCAAGAAGAAAACACAGAACCAGAATCACAAACAGAATTTGATAACGGAGTTCACACCCTCCACTGGGCTATGTCTCCGGGTCCCTCTCCAATGGGAACCGATCCAATTAATGGATTTAAAAGGTACAAAATGGTTCTAGCATCAACTTCAGCAACTGTAAAACAGAATGCTGGAAAGAAACAGTAAAGTCTTCAAGACTCCTCTCTGTGTAATCACAATCTGGTCTTTGAAAGATAAAGACCCAAAATGTAACAGAGAATACAGTCGACTCTAATACAAACATCAATCTAGAAACTACAGCAAAACTCTCCAAGCTTCTATGACAGAGAAACAATGTACTGTGCTCTCCACGAACTGTGTTTTCTCTGAATGAACTCCTCTCTTTTATTACTCTTCTTTGCCGTTACAAAGGAGCCAAAACGCTCACAGAAATGCGACTGTTCACATTCCAGGAAAACCGCCTCAAGGATGTTCATATGCCTTTCGTCGTTATTCCAGCTAGGGCATAACTGCCAAGAAAAACTTGCCAACTGTTACGAATAAGCTGTTCATGATGAAATCTTTCCACAACAAAGCTGTGCACAGACTATCAATCGTTTGGAAACGTCACCGCGCCATGCATATTGCAGTGTTTGAGTCGGAAGTTTTTGTTATCCGGGCTTTGCCGTTGCAGAAGAAGATAAGCAACAGGCTCCGATATTTTTCCTTCGATGATCTCTGTCTCAATCGGCTGTCGGTTTGTTTTCGAGTCAGAACGCATGTTACTTTGGCCTCCGCAGTTGCAGACGGTCAGACGGTAAAGTCTTTCGATTCGACTTTTCAAAGCGTAAGTCTTGGGATTCCGCCGTTGCAGCTGCCGGAAGCGTTGTTCTTCTGATCAAGCTTGTGGCCGCCGTTGCGGACTAATTATCACTCTGACTTCCGATGCTGCGGACGGAAAAAGGATTGCGAGCCCCGCCGTTGTGGAAGGGAAAGGGCTTCCGACTTTCGATGCTACGGACAGAGAAAGGCTTGCGAGCCCCGCCGTTGTGGAAGGGAAAAGCTTCTGACTTCCGATGCTGCGGACGGAGAAAGGCTTGCGAGCCCCGCCGTTGCGGAAGGGAAAAGCTTTCAACTTTCGATGCTATGAACGGAGAAAGGCTTGCGAGCCCCGCCGTTATGGAAGAAAATGCTCTTCTGTCCTTTGATCTGCGTGGCTTCTTGGTGTATCCGCCGTCCGATTTCCTTCACGCGCAGCTTCTATGAACCATGTACCATATTGGATCGTTAAGGAGGAATAATCCGTCGGATCAATCCTCCCCATTGGAGATCTTTTAAACCACCAAAAGCCTGAATTATTCTGCAAGTAAGTGAGGGTAAAGTTCCCTCACTTTACCAATCTCCATCCATCTTGCTTTGCTAGGATGCATTCCTTTCAGCCCCACTCGAAGGTACTCAGCATTCCCCCTTCGTGAAGTTCTTACATTTCTGTCAAGAATAACATCATCCTGCAACTCTCTCATATATTCAGGTGCCAAATCATCAACTGAAGGAATCTGTATGTTAATTTCTTCATCCATGATCATAGGAGTCTCATACAATTTAAGATTCTCAACATTGACAACTGAATAAATTTGCATGTATGGAGGTAAATTCAAGCGAAAAGAATTAGTACCGATCTTTTCCAAGATCTCAAAAGGACCATACCTGATAGGCTTAAGCTTTTTACCTTCACCTTTCATCCTTTCTTTGGTGATGTGTAACCAAACTCAGTCACCAACCTGAAATTGATGATCAATTCGATGCTTGTCATGCCTGGCCTTGTACTTCGCCCGACTCTTCTCCAACTGCTCTTGAACTGCTTACTGTACTACTTGGATTCTCTGAATGAACTTTAAAGCTTTATCTGCATCATGATTTCCATCCACTGCATGTTTGCCAAAAGAGAAGTCCATCGGTGTTTTCGGCAAATAACCAAAACAAGTTTCAAAAGGAGATCTTTTCATGGAAGAATGAACTGCCTGATTGTAAGCATGTTGTATATACTGCAACTGCTCATCCCAAAGTTTAGGATGCTTACTACAATATCCTCTGAGCAATTGAACCACTATTCTGTTTACTACCTCTGTTTTCCCATCGGTCTGTGGATGAAAAGCTGTACTTTTCTTCAGTTTAGTGTCCATAAGCTCCCATAAAGTTAACCAGAATTTTCCCAAGAACCGGGAATCTCGATCAGATATAATAGACATGGGCAACCCAAAATGTACCCAAACATTTTGAAAGAACAAAAGAGTTGTTTTTTCAGCAGTGATCTGCTTGTTACATGGCATTAAGATACACATTTTTATGAACCTATCCACAACAACATATAGGTAATCATGCCCTTTTCTAGACATAGGTAGTCCCCCTACAAAGTCCATAGAAATGCTTTCCCAAGGATGAGAAGAAACTGGAAGAGGAGTGTACAAACCCAATTTCCTATTGCTAGGCTTACTTGTTGCACACATAACACAACCCCTTATATATTTATCTACAGTTTCTTGCATTTGAAGCCAATAACAATGATTATGCAATACAGACAATGTTTTACTTACACCAAAATGTCCTGCAATCAATGAACTATGTGCTTCTCGAATCACATGCACTGTTTCTTTCTCTGGAATACAGAGTTTACCAAGATGATAAAAAATTTGATTATGCACATAATAGTTCTCTTCCTATTTACCATGTATAAGTGATGCATATACCTTCTTAAAATATTTATCTTCTGCATAATGTTCAATATAACTTTCATGTGTTAATGAACTGTTCTAAAGGATGATTGAAGCATTCATAGGTGGCCTTGATAACATGTCTGCTACTTTATTATGAATTCCCTTTTTGTACTTAATGACGAGATGAAACTATTGTAAGAACCCCATCCATCTTAAATGCCTACTTTGTTTTATTTTAGTTTGAGATTGTAAATATTGAAGTGGCTGATGATCAGTATGTATAACTATCTCTTTTCCCATGATATAATGTTTCCACTTCTTCACACTCTGTACTAAAGCATACAACTCTTTGTCATAGGTCGGATAGTTACTTACCGCAGTAGAGAATGTTTCTGAATGGTAACAGACTGGCTTCCTTCCTTGCATCAAAACTGCTCCCATGGAAAACCCGCTGGCATCGATTTCGATCTCAAATGGCTGCTGCAAATCCTGCAATGTCAGAACTGGTGCGGTGCTAATTCTTTCCTTCAAAGTGTCAAAGGCTCTCCGATGCTTGCCTCCCCACTAGAAAATCTCTTTAATGCTTGTCAACGCATGTAATGGAGTAGCAATGGAAGAAAACCCAGAAATGAATTTCCTCCAATACTGAACCGCACCCAGAAAACTTCTGATTTTAGTAACGGTGTTAGGCCGTGACCGGTTTACAATGACAGCAACCTTGGCTGGGTCCACTCGCAGGTGGCCTCCACCAATAATATGGCCTAGATATACTAAATAAGTTTTAGCAAATTCACATTTAGACATTTTTACATAAATCTTTTCCTTTCTCAGTACATCTAAATTTTTTTTCACATGTACAACATGCTCTTCCCAAGTTTTGCTAAACACAAGGATATCATCTAGATATACAATTACAAAATCATCAATGAATGAATGAAAGACATCATTCATGACCCGCATGAAAGTAGCCGGTGCATTACAAATCCCAAAAGGCATTACAAGCCATTCATACAAACCCTGTTTCGTCTTAAAAGCTATTTTCCAAGCATCATGCTCAGCAACATGGATTTGATGATACCCACTACGCAGATCCAATTTTGTAAAGTAAGTTGCATGTTTCAACTAATCAAGCAAATCATCAATGCGGGGAAGAGGATACCTGTTTTTAATGGTGATTTTGTTAAGGGCCCTGTAGTCAATACACATCCTCCACGACCCATCCTTCTTTGGAACCAAGACTATGGGAAAGCCACAAGGAGAAGTGTTGGGTCAGGTGACCCCGTTCTCAATCAGCTCCTGAACCTGCTTCTTGATCTCCTCATTCTACATTACAGACATCCGGTACATGGCTATGTTCGGGAGTGGCACATCCTGCTGCAAATTTATCTCATGCTAAATCTCTCTCTTCGGTGGTAACCTCTTCGGATCTTGAAACAAATCATCATATTCAGAAATGATGTCAACCAGTTCAGATTTATGCTTAGGGTCACATTCTTCAAAAGATTTAGAGACTTCATCATTTTTCATCTTAACCATCATCAACACAAAGTTCTTACTAGCATTTACCAACCTCTTCATTTGTCCTGCAGAGACTATTGCTAGATTGGTTTTCATCTTATGTGCTCGTACAATATATTCCATACCTTCTTTAAAAAGATGATACTTATTATGCTCTCTATAAAAGACTGCTTTTCGGTCATACAAATATGGACTCCCAAGTACAATTCCACAAATGTCAAGTGGCACTACATCTAGTTCTACCTCATCCCTAAACTTTCCAGTAATTGCAAATTTTAATACACATTTCCTTGTAACTTGCAATCGTGTATCATTAGTAACCCAACCTAGAGGATAGGGATTTTCATGAGGCACAGTAACTAAATGCAATTTCTTAACCACTTCTTCTGATATCAGATTTACTTGTGAACCACTGTCAAACAATGTATCTATCTTTGTGTGATTTGCAATGACACGAACGTGAAACAGTGCACTTCTATCTTTATCATTTTGCTTAGAAGTAGATGGCAGACATGTACTTGCACTAGAACTGGATTGTGTATCAATGGGAAGTGAGATACTTTTATCCTTACCTTGGATTCTGACAGCAGTAACCTTTGTTTCATCACCTGAGTCGGATCCCGAGTCTTGAATAACTGCTGCAGTAGCTTTTGCTTTTCCTTTGTCTTTGTTTCCTCCGTACTTCTTTGGCCTTAACTTCGGATGAAGTTTCCAACACTTGGAGACATCATGTCCCTTCTGACAATGCGAACACGTAGGATTTTCACCCTCTTTCTTAACAGTAACCATCTTCTTTTTCCCCTTATCTTTACCTTTTGATTTGCTGTCAAATTTAAATGACTTCTTCACAAAAGTATCATTAGCATGCTTACCCCTGGCTTCTAAATGGGTAGCTTGAACACATACATCATCCAAATTACTGGGATTAAACATCAACAAGGTATGTTTCAAATAAGAATGCATGCCACCAATGTACTTAAGAAGAGTTTCATGTGTATCTAATGAAACATTCAATGCAATAGCCCTCTTTCTGAATTCATGAGTATAATCTTCAATGCTTTGTCCTTTAGCTTGTCTAAACATTTGCCAATTCATGGTTAATTGCTGCATGTGAACTAAAGGATAAAATTGATTTCTTAATACTTCGATGAATTCATTCCATACTGAAATAATTTTACCATTCTTTCAAAGATCTTGCTGAATCTTTCTCTCCCACCAAGTAAGAGCCATTCCACTCATTCTCAAAGTGGCCAATTGGATTCTGGAAGGGTCATCATTAATGCCCTGCACCCTGCAATATACTTCAAGCTGCTTGATCCAATTGTCTAATTTTTTAGCATCTACATCTCCATTATAAATAGGTAATTCAAATTTTACATCCAATTTGAAATAAGGCATATTAGGACTTGCATTATGAGAAGTATGAGAAGAAGAAAAAGTCTGTTTAGTGTCAGGAGGATCACCATCACCTCCTACTCCTTTACCCTTTTTTTCCGACTTCACTTCTGCATCTCTGGATGAAGATCCTTCTTATTTCTTCTTCCTTTCTACTCACTCATCGAGTAGAATTTCCATCATGGCTTTCATGCTCATAAAATCCTCTAGAAACTCAGTTTCAGACATAACAGGTTTTTCCCGTTCGGTATGTCCTTCTTCTTCCCTTCATGGAGAAGACATGGTTCTTGACAATGTCCTCCTGGAGCCAATCTCAGGATCTCCTTCAACTAATTATTCTTCACCCAGCTTTAACCTAGACCTGATAAGCATTCACAAACTTGCACAATAGTCAACCTGCTCTGATACCAAATATGATCCGTAGGACCTCAACTTTAGTGCATTAAAAGTTTGTTGTAAAAGAATGCGTGCAACAGGTTAATTAATGGACAGTATGAACAAAAATTAAATTCTCAAAACAGGAATGAAAAACAAGACTGATAAACAGATGCCAAGAAGAAAACACAGAACCAGAATCACAAACAGAAGTTGATAACGGAGTTCACCCGCTCCACTGGGCTACGTCTCCGGGTCCCTCTCCAATGGGAACCGATCCAATTAATGGCTTTAAAAGGTACAAAATGGTTCTGGCATCAAATTCAGCAACTGTAAAACAGAATGCTGGATAGAAATAGTAAAGTCTTCAAGACTCCTCTCTGTGTAATCACAATCTGGTCTTCGAAAGATAAAGACCCAAAATGTAACAGAGAATACAGTCGACTCTAATACAAACAACAATTTAGAAACTACAACAAAACTCTCCAAGCTTCTATGATAGAGAAAAAATTTACTGTGCTCTCCATGAACTGTGTTTTCTCTGAACGAACTCCTCTCTTTTATTACTCTTCTTTGTCGTTACAAAGGAGCCAAAACGCTCACAGAAATGTGATTGTTCACATTCCAGGAAAACCGCCTCAAGGCTGTTCATATGCCTTTCGTCGTTATTCCAGCTGGGGCATAACTGCCAAGAAAAACTTGCCAACTGTTACGAATAAGTTGTTCATGATGAAATCCTGCCGCAACAAAGCTGTGCATAGACTATCAATCGTTTGGAAACGTCACCGCGCCATGCATATTGCAGTGTTTGAGTCAGAAGTTTTTGTTATCTGGGCTTCGCCGTTGCGGAAGAAGATAAGCAATGGGATCTGATATTTTTCCTCCGATGATCTCTATCTCAATCAGCTGTTGGCTGGTTTTCGAGTCGGAACGCATGTTACTTTGGCCTCCGCAGTTGCGGACGGTCAGACGGTAAAGTCTCCCGATTCGACTTTTCAAAGCGTAAGTCTTGGGCTTCCGCCGTTGCGGCTGCCGAAAGCGTTGTTCTTCTAATCAAGATTGTGGCCACCATTACAGACTTCTTATCGCTCTGACTTTCGATGCTGCGAATGGAGAAAGGCTTGCGAGCCCCGCCATTGCGGAAGGGAAAAGGCTTCCGACTTCCGATGCTGCGGACGGAGAAAGGCTTGCGATCCCCGCCGTTGCGGAAGGGAAAAGCTTCCGACTTTCGATGTTGCAGATGGAGAAAGGCTTGCGAGCCCCACCGTTGCGGAAGGGAAAAGCTTCCGACTTCCGATGCTGCGGACGAAGAAAGGCTTGCGAGCCCCACCGTTGCGGAAGGAAATGCTCTTCTGTCCTCTGATCTGCGCGACTTCTTGGTGTATCCGCCATCCGATTTCCTTCACGTGCGGATTCTATGAACCATGTACCATATTGGATCATTAAGGAGGAATAATCCGCTGGATCACATGTTTAATACCCATAAATCATTTTTAAACGGGTAATTTATCGAAGTTCGGGTTGGAAATTCAAATGTAGATTTTCATAGCAAGGAATGGAGATAAATGGTATTGTACTGCCTCTCTGCAAGGTGTGTGTAGACGGGTGGGGGGGTTGGGGTTGGGGGAACTACTAAACCCAATGGCCATATCAGTTAATGTAAAATCCAATGGATAACAATATTTTTATGGTCAATACCTCACAACCTCTATTACTTTTTATTAGCTCCAATATCTCAATTCCTACAGTATATAGAAGTATTATGACATGCATCATCATCATGGACATCAAGGTTGTCATCATCATCATCATCATCAATGCCATATGGTACATCACCGTCATCTTAACCATCATAATCATCATCATTAAGTACATCATCAACAAAATCATCGTCATCATTCTCATTATGGTCCCTCATATGCCATTAGTGTTCTTAATCACTCATCGACATTAGGATTAATTTCATGTAATTGTTAAGGTCATTTATGCGCCGTTAAAGTCATTTCGATGATAATATAAGGATTGTTTAGATGTCATTACAAAAATTTGGGTGCCGTTAGAATAAATTAGGATCCAAAAGTGATACCACATGCATAATAATCGTTGACATCCACATTGTCGTCATCATCATACAATAAATCAACACCATTGTCATCGTCGCAGTCATCATCAATATAATTGCAATAATAATGAGCAAGGAGCCCTACTACCTCACAAGAATGGATGATATAGTCTTATCATTATCAAATCATATCCATATCATGTTTTTGGGAGAAAGAAGTGATGAATTAAAGTGTTGTAGATGGCCTTCAAAATGTTTGTCTGTCAACACAGGAGAGACCCTTCATAGGGTAACGCTGCTATAGGTTCAGTTCACTTAATAGTGATAGCCTCTTCTGTTACACGACTTGGAGGTATTGTCCATCAGAAATAATTATTAAAGACTCCAATATTGCAAGCAATCATCCATATCATATTGCAAGGAAAGACATTTTCTTGGTTGGCTTACTTACTATCATATCAAGCAAGTCAATCATTCTCTGGTTGGCGTCTCAGTAAGTCTAGTCGGGTTTGACTGATCGGTTGGAGGTTTTAACTCGCCTTGGGGTTTTTCCTAAGGGGATTATGGTAAGTAAGGAAAACCTGATAAAGCAAGGAGAAAGAGAGTTCGGTGCCTTTGAAGGGAAGAAATATATTCTAATTGAGGGAAATAACAATAGGGGCCTAAACGGTCCATTGTATTCGCATAAGTATTTATAAAATGAAATTTTATTATAGTATTATTATTTTGGTATTACACCTTAAATGGCATCTTAATTAGTTCTAACACTTTCATTAAAATTTTAACCATTCCTTCAATGTTCCACCACCACACATACCTTACAAATGGAATCTTCATCATGTCAACGATATATGATCCTATAATGGGGATTTTTCTTGGTTCCCAAGTTAGGGTTGATACAAAAATACAAGTTATTGACCCATGAATTTGTCTTTGGATCTCATGGTCCATACATGGGACCTTGGACCACCACACAAGTTCTACAAAGGGAATCTTTGGAATATGAGTGAGATATGTTGTTTCTTGCAAGCTTTAGCAAACCATTGATGGTATTTAGAATCATAAAATGTTTTAGGGTTGAAAGTCAATGTCTTGAGCCATAACATTTTCTGTGGAGCTCATGGGTCGTGCATGGGGCCACAACAACCACATAGGAAATTAGTAGTGAATATCATCCCTCGAGTGCATTATGGTGGTGATTTTGAGTTTTTCCACATTATAGGTTAATTTTAGTGCCTAATACATGGTTTGGTGTCAAAATATAGGTTTTTTTTCCATAACATTTGTCCTTGAGGCTCATGGGCGATGTGTGGGGCCTTGAGCCACCATAGTTTTGCATGTGAGAGGGATATGGCGCTCATTTAAAGATTTGGATGCTAAGTGTCATTTTCATTTCCCATTCAATAGTCCAACACAAAAATACAAATCCCTACACCAATATTTTCCTCTATGGCTCATGGGCAATGTGTAGGGCCTTAGTTATCACATAAGCCCTTCATAGGAAAAATTTAACCTGCAAGAGGAATATGGTGGCCATATAAATATTTGTAACACTAAGGATGGTTGTTATGAACCAATATTTATATTAAGGAGGTTCTAAGTCTTTACCAATTCCATATAGGTCCCATAGTCCATGCACAGTCTTTTAAGCCACCACATAGAGCTTTTGTAAGGGATATTTAACATACATGTGATATATCGTCATCATTTTGAGGATTAGCAAACTAAGGATGGTTTTAAAGGCCCATTATTTGGTATATGTACACATATAAAATCTCACATTACATATTTTCATAAGGAGCTCATGGTCCATTTATGGGGCCCCAACTAACACACATGTCCTCCATAAGGAATTTTGGCTTTTAAGTGTAATATTGTTAAGATTTTTAGGTTTAAACTACCAAGGATGGTTCTAAATTCATGTCCCATGGTTTGATGTGAAAATAAATGGTCTTAGACCATAACATTTATTTGGGGCTCATAATCCATCCATCGGGCCATAAGCCACTACTGGGGATAAAGCTTTGTTAGTGTGGTGTCTTTGCATGTTAAATTGGGATATTTAATGTGTGCAAGCAAGTTAGGAGAATGATAGAGTATGGTTCTTGGTGAAAAGGTTGTGGATCCCAATGATTGTTTTTGTCGATGATTAGATCCAGAAACACACTTCATTCTTGCTTCGATTGGAGGTGTGTGGGGCTATGCACTCAGTGATCATAGGGAGATATGCACTAATTTTACATTGTTTGTGGGCATGAACTCCTTCTACATAAATAAAATATAGCATCACACAAAAATTCTATCACATGAATCATGATCAATGACATTGATGTTGATATATTTGACTTTATGTCAGACATTTTCTAAACACGATCCCTAGCTCTAAACCTAGTGGAATTCCTAGTGCAGTTCCTTTCAAAATTTCTGGCATTATTCCAGGTGCTATACCTGGATCTATACCTAGCTCTATGTTGGATTATTTCTAGGCACAATTCCTGGCTCTGTGCTTGGTGCTATGTTGAATATTTTTCTTGTCAAAATTCATGGCGCAATTCTTGTCGCTAACCCTAGATTAATATATGGTGCTATGCTATTCATGATGATTTTTGGAGGCTATTCTTAGTATTATATGGGATGATTTTGTGGACGCTAATTGGGACGTTAATTGGGATGCTAATTGGGATGTTAATTGAGATGCTAATTGGGATGCTAATTATCATCCAAAATAGCGCTAACTTTTAAAAAGGGACGATAATTGGGATGCTAATTGGGACACTATTTGGGATTCTAATCGGGATGCTAATTAAGACGCTAATTGGGGCGTTGACTGGGATTCTGATTAGCATCCAAAATAGCACCAAGTTTTAAAAAGGGATGGTAATTGGGATGCTAATTGGAATGCTAATTGGGATTCTAATGGGGATGCTAATTGGGACGCTAATTCAAACGATAATTGGGATGCTAATTAGCGTCCAAAATAACGCCAACTTTTAAAAAGGGATGCTAATTAGGATGCTAATTAGGATGTTGATTGGGACACTAATTGGGACACTAATAAGGATGCTAATTGAGACGTTAATTGGGATGCTAATTAGCGTCCAAAATAGTGCCATCGTTTAAAAAGGGACACAAATAACGCCATTAAAAGTGCCATCCCGTGGAAAAGCATCCACTTTGTCCAAAAAATGATGAAAATACACTAAAAGTGATAGTGGACGCTAAAAAGGAAGCTAAAAGAGATTCTAATCACAGGTTTTTCTTGTAGTGTTGAATGCCAACAAGTCAAGGAAGAACACCAACATCCAGCAGGTTTATTACAACTATTACCCATTCCGGAATGGAAGTGAGAAATAAGTAGCATAGATTTTATATCATGCCTACCTAAAATTTTCAAGAAGCATGACTCAATCATGGTTGTAATCGATAAGTTAAGTAAAGCAACTCATTTTATTCTTGTCAAATCTACCTATGAGGCTCTAAACATTGCATATGTTTTTATGAAAGAGATTTTTAAGTTACATGGCATACCAAAATTAATAATCTCATATAGAGATGTAAAATTTACAAGAAAATTCTGAAAAGCTTTGTTTAAAGGGTTAGGCACACAGTTGAACTTCAATACTGCGTATCATCGACAAACAGATGGGTAGAATGAAAGGGTAAGCCAAGTCCTTGAATACATGCCAAAAATGTATGTAATGGACAGGCCAAGTAAGTGGGAAGACTACCTACACTTAGTATAATTTGCTTACAATAATAATTTTCAAGTATCGGCGGGTATGAGTCATTTTGAAATTTTGTATGGACGCAAATATAATACTCCAATTTCTTGGACTAGTCCAGATGATGGTTAATGTTAGGACCTGAATTGTTAAAGGATATGGAACTAACCATCAAACATGTACAACAAAACTTGAAGGTTTCCAAAGATAGGAAAAAATGTTATGCTGGCCTAAAAAGAAATCCTAGAGAGTTCCGGGTAGGTGAGCATGCGTATGTAAAGGTAAATCCCAAGAAAATCTCTTTGAGATTGGGCAAGTATTTATATTTGTAACCCAGGTTTTGTCATCCATTTCAAATTTTGGCTAAGGTAGTGCTAGTTCCATACCATTTATCCCTACCACCTATTGTTAAAGTACATAATGTTTTCCATGTTTCTTTTTAATATATATATATATATATTCATGATGCTACTCATTTGATTGATTTGAATGTTATATAGGTGGAACGCGAAGGATATTTCCAGGTGGGACCAGAGCGTATTCTCGACAAGAGAGAAATTTTACTATGGAACCGTACCATTGGATAAGTCAAGGTGCAATGGAAGCACCTTAGTCTGTAAGAATCCACTTGGGAATTGGAAAGTGATATGTGGAAAGCATATCCAATCCTATTCCAAGATGAAGAAATGGAAGAATAAATCATAAAGTTAATAACACAAAGGACGATGTTATCCTCTAAGGCGAGGTGTATGTATTACATCTAGAATTAATAAATTATTATTAATTTCTGCTAAGACAATTTTATTCTAAATATTTTTTATACAAAGTCAAAAATAAAACAAATATAATGAATTATTCTTTTATTAATAAAAGATTCTGAAGGGGACATAAGTGGAATAGTTGTTAAAAAGCGTTTGTTTCACAAAAGAGGAAAATACAAGTGGTTGTATCTATTGAGTGAGAACTCAAGGTGCATGAGGCATCTTCCCCAAAATCAAGTCACAACTCCTAGTTGATTCCTAAAGAACATGAGGCTCATAAATGACCAAGTCCTAGGAAAAATACTATATAATAGTATGTCCATTAGCAAGCATGAGGTTATCTTTGGACAATGATTGAATCTAATAATTCAAGTGATGGTGCATTAAGTGTATTTTTCTCTTGTGGTTCAGTGAATAGGATCAGGGGTTATGGAGCAAGTGATTTGGATGCTCTAGGAAATGGTTGGGAGGAATGGCTATTCCATTTTTTTTTCCCAGTGGTATTTCCAAGTTCTTGTTCTATTTTCTAATGGGATAATGCACAATCTTGGACTCCTTTAAAGGGACTTTAGATGCCACATAACACTGAAAAAACATGGAACCTATGACTTTAGGTGACAATTAGAGGTACTTCCCTGACCGATTTCAAGATGAAGTAAAAAGACAAAAGTTAGGTAATTGAATAAGCGTTCATAATATATAACTTTTATCTATATAAAATTTGTTAAAATGATTATAAAATTAGTTTCCCTTATATTGGGTTTTCAAATTTTCAGCACATCATAACATATATGTCTGTGCGGGTGCAACACTATATGAGGTAAATGATGTCATTTTTGGATAAAATATCGCAGATGTATAAATGACATATGGTACTAGTGCAACACTAGTTTTTTAATTTTTTCATGAATTATTTTTATTATTATTAATTATTAAAGTATGAAAACCTTGAAACAAAAACGTTCTGTGTAGGTGCAACACTTTAGGGGCTAAACTTAATGAAATTCTTGATTTCTATATATAAGATTGTAGATCTCGCTCTCCTCTAGTGTATCAGATAGTTTTCATGCAAATTGGTGAAGAAAATTAAAATTTATATAAATAACAATGGATGTATCTTTATTCAAAAACTGACGTTTGTCAATCATTTGGAAAAATAATAATAAATAAATAAAACATACATCTGTAGGAAAAAATTACATATTCATAATCGTAAGATCGTATTCTATAATATTCTTTATTTTCATAAAAAAAAATATTGTGTTTGTCATAGAAAAAAATTCCATCAAAACTGAGCATATTCATAGAGTTCTGAAATACAGGCAATAACCCTGGTTTATTTGTACTAGCCAATAGGTTCAGTATTCCAAATCTATTTTCAAACATGTTGCCAAGCCTTATTCCTGTTGAAATTTATAATTTTACAAACCATACTTGGGATACAAAAAGCATATGCATTATAACGCATGTGCGATACAAAACACATATGTGTTATAACACATATGCGTTATAAATCGCATATGCGTTATAAATCGCATATGCGATATAAATCGCATATGCATTAAAAAATGCAGATCGAGTAAAACAACGTATCAACCCTTAAGGGAATGTTATTGAAATGGTTATATAAATGGATTCTTTGTCTAAATTTGCTTCCAATAGGATGAAGAGGAGTTATGAATCATATAATTTTAGACTAAGTAAACTGCTTTGCCTAAACTAGACAATGCAATTCAAGTAACATTGTTTGAGTATGTACCAACCTCAAATCAATTGGTAGTAGGATAGAGATAAGAAGGGAAAAGTGGCGAAAGGGTATCTTGTAGCTTCCCATATCTACTGGGTAATTTCAAATGAGTTTTCCCTTTTGACAATGTGTCAAAGTAACTATGCTTGAATATGGATTTAGAATACAAATAACGTAAATATATATTGATAATTGCATAAAGAGTTAAAAGTTGAATATTTGTGGATTTGAGCTTCTATCAATTTGTAACAACTTAACCTACCTATTGTACATTGTATAGTATATATATATGGAAAATTATTTCCAGAAGGTCACGTCGTATCAATAGCCAATCATCGTAAGCCAGTCATAGTTGGGTTTGGATACTGGAATTTAATCCTTGGCTTGGATCCCGTGCTCCTAGGCTACTCAGATAGGCTACTCTAATTCAATGGAAGGATTTCATATTATTTGGTATATGCAATAATATGACAAACCTTAATACACCCTTGGTATAATAATAATGCATGGTACCTTTAAATAATGATATATTTTTATGTTTAAATGAACTAATATGTTTAGGGTAATGTATATTGATCTTAATCTTCGACTCTTGTTTCAAATGTTTATTCAAAGAGAACATATCAGTAGAAACATGTGCAGAATGGGAGGGACAATTCTCAAAAGACACGGCATTCCTAGAATTCCAAAGATTCCAGCTAATTAGGAAAGTAATTTCTCTATAATTGTTTAGATATTGTCATGAAAACCATATTTTTAGGCCTACCTCCACAGACTCATACTGCCAAATATCCTTCTTTCCTAATAAACATTATAGCTTATTACAAAATTGAAGAGAAAAGGGACATTTCATGAAGATGTGGGATATCTCTTCTCCACCTTGCCAACAAATATAGCATATTCCAAGACCTTCATTATTTTTCTTTTGATAGAGATATTTGGTCAAGAATTTTGAGGTGAGAGCAAGATAGATGAGAATTTTAGACATTTTGGATCTTTAATTCTCCAAATAATTTCCACCCACCATCTATGCTCCAAATCCTCCACATTCATAATCTTTTGATAATATGGCTACAATGTATAAACTCCTCCAGTATTATTTAGAGTCCTGATAAAAACATATGGATCTTAGTTTAACTAAACTTGTCTGAATTTTAGTTCTAAAAGAAAAAAATTCAATTCATATTTCAGTCAACCTATCAAGTGAAGTTGGTCTTCCATCCCCATTTCTAGGTTAAAGAGGAATCTTCGTCACACACATCCACACACCCTCTCTCCGTCCCTCTCTATCTAACCATAACTATTTCTCTCCTTCACTATCCCTCAGCATACATAACCATCCCTCAACCCTCTCTTTCACCCCTTTCCCTCCCTCTCTTCATCTCTCCCTCTCCCTCCCTCTCTTCCTCTCTCCCCACTCCTTCCTTATATCACCACTCCCCCATCAAACACACTTACACACCTCTTGGTATTGGAACACCACACCCCCTCGCCCTCCCACTCTCTCACCCTCTAACCATGCCTCCATCCATCATTGTCTCTCCCTCCATCTCTCTCTCTCTCTCTCTTTGACTCTACCCACTCTCACTCTTTAACCACCCCCCCCATTTGTCTCTCTCACTCACTCACTCTATACCTATCTCTATACAATCACTCCATCCATCCCTATCCTCCCTCTCACTCTTTAACCACCCCTCCCATTTTTCCCTCCATCCATTATGCTATATATTTCCTCCATCCATTATCCTATATATTTGCTACACCCAATCATCTCTCCCTCCCATATATATCCCTCTCCCATCCCCCTGTATCTCTTACACCCCCCATCCCTCCATCCCACTTATATTTATTCCCCTACCACTTATATTTATCCTCCCTTCATTCCCCATTTCATATCTCTCCCCTACACATCCCTCGGTTCCCCTTATATTTCTCCTCCCTTCACCCCCCCCATATCTCTCCCCTACCCATCCGTCCCTCAAATGATTCCATGTACACATTTGTCTTCCTCCTTTTACTATTTTCCCCCTCTTTTATCTTAATCAATGTAATGTTAATTTCTCCTTACCTAACATGATTTTCATATCACATATGCGATATGAAAATCATGTTTTACATAGAGCCCATTAGGGGTAAACCATTGTAACCATAACACATATGTGATATAACGCATATGCAAGTTAAAACACACATGCGTTACATCGCATATGTGATACTTGTTTTATAAAAAATGTTGCGTTGCAGACCCTGGGCCAGTTTTACTGTAACAAAAGATAGAATTCCTTTTAAACCACACACAGAGAACTATACAACCTATAATTTCATCATTTATTACACAAATCCATAGGTATTTTAAAAGTTTGGGTGGATTTCAATGGGGAATGTACGTAATAGAGGAAGTAAATTAGCGAGGAAGGTTCTTACACTGGAAGAAGATGAAAAAAAGAGAGGGAAGAATCAAGAAATCATTGAGCAAATACTTCCTGTTAAGTCAGTAATTTTTTCTCCAATTTTGGTTTGTTTTCTTCAATTTTGGTTTGTTTTCCAATCACCCTCAGTTAAATGTTTGGTTACTTTTCAGTTTTGGTCTCCTTGGAGATTCTATTGGTGATTTATTAGTTTTTAATAGTTTTTTAGCACATTTTGTTTAGATTTTATTTGACTTTTTAATGGTCTTTTAATGGTCTTTTTAGATTTTTTAAAAGGGGTAAAGAAGGTCTATGTTCAAAGGTGGAATCAATAATATGTTTAGAGATCAATTAAACTTGTTCTTTAAGCCTAATAGTGTTCTAAAACTCCGACAATTTAGCAAAAAGCTGTAAAACTGCAAGAAATTGGCTCAGGAAATATTCTTGTAGCGCTGGTGGAAAAGTTAACAAAGGAAGCGCTACAAGAAAATCGCGCCTCTCTGTTTTTCAAATATTTTTGCAGTTTTTCATCATGGGTATCATCTGGAAGTGATTGATTGTCTTTTGCAAGGTATTTTAACACGTGTGACTGCAGTTTAGACACGCATTTCAGCCAATCTCAGTCACGCAGCCAAAACCGATTCATCATTGCTAAAAACGTGGAATTAGTTGGACAAATCATCAAATCTCGGTTTAAACTGTCAAATTTCTCATTCCACATGCATTTTTATAGGAAGGCAAGTTCGTGCAGAAGAACCAAAACGCTAAAAAACTGGATTATGTTCCTGTGAAGGAAGACAGCACTTGCAACGCTAGCAGAAAGTTAGGGCTTCTTAATTCTTGCATTTACGGTTGAAGAGATGACCTGGAGACACCTGTGTACCTGAGGAGAGACTGTTGCTGCTTTAAAGAGAAGCCTTAAGCTCCTACATTCGAGAAGTTGGTAGGTACCTCGCTACAAAACCCTTATAGCTCTAAGGTTTGGGTTTTTATGGTTGCGTGGTGATTTAAAATAATTTGCTTGGAGAAGATGATAAGATATGTTATAGGATAAGGTTCCACCACTGAAATAGTCACCAGGAGCCATTACAAAGAAATTGAAGGAACAGAGCAGCCAAGAAGCCTTGAATTTAAAGCATTCAGCCTGTAGATTTTAGTGATTGATTGAAGGAAGAAAGTTTATAATTAGTTCTCCCATATGTTCGATGCTCTGGTGATGATGCATGATGTTTGTAAGGAGCTGATTGAAGAGTCTTTTCTCAAGACCTAATGCACTAGAAATTGCAGAAGACAGCACTCAGAAAATTCATAGATTTGCTGGTTATGCACAGAGGCTGTTTTGTTGATATATTTGAGTGGTTTTAAAAACTGTGAAATGGTGATGATGTGTGAAATCTTTGCTGGAAGAACCATGCTCGAATGACTGCAGGACATATAGGCTGAATGTACAAGAGTTGGTGACATTTTGTGGCTTGGATAAATATTTTGCAAACACTGGTGTATTCGTTCCTTCTTTTCATGCTGACAGTCCAACTTGATTCGATGAGCTTATGGTGATGTTGTGTTTGAACATATAAAGTACTGGAAGTTTTAGGGTTTGAAGTGAAGTTGTCTTGATGCTTTTGGATGCAGGCATTTAAGTGAAGCATTAATATACAATATCCATATCTTTTGACAGTTTTCCACTGCATTTAAGTACTCTGGACATTGCAGTGCCATTTTGAAGGTTTCAAAACAGTTTGTAATAAGGATGGAATTTCTGTTTGAAGACACAGTACACTGTTTTTCCTAAACCCTAAAACCAGGAATTTGATTGGCTTATGTACCCTA
Organism: Pseudotsuga menziesii; assembly: GCA_001517045.1. NCBI lineage: Eukaryota > Viridiplantae > Streptophyta > Pinopsida > Pinales > Pinaceae > Pseudotsuga > Pseudotsuga menziesii. The sequence goes on from LPNX011063793.1 coordinate 189,993, forward strand.
ACAGTTCGACATTATGCTTGTTGATGTAGTTCGAAGTATGAGCAGATCTATATTGTGCTTATCATAGTCTTCCTGAAGGTTTGATCTAATCTCATAGTGTATTTATTCATGAACCAAATGGTAGGATGGACACAAGGGAAAGTTGATATTGCAGGCCTGTACAGAGGTACCTAGCAGAGTGAGAAGGAGGTCAAACAACAGCAAACTAGTTTCAAAACATTTTTGAAACCTCAAGTTAGATTGTTTCTATCAGCTGAAAGGAGAATATGGGGAAAAGTGGAAAGGTTAACAGAGTTGAACCCTCAGACCTAACTTGGATTCAAAAGCTTCCAGACTGTGCAGAGATGTTTCAGCAAGCAGGGTGGTTGAGTTTTTTCAAGAAGATTGATGGTTTTAATTCTCAGGTGTCCTGCAAATTTGCCAAAGGACTCAAAGAAGATATGATCATGATGGATGCTCTGAAATTTAAGCTAACTGTGGAGTTAATATCAGAAGCTACTGATATCAGAAATGAGGGAGAACACTGGTTTAAAAAATCACCTTTTGAATTTGACCCCCAAAGATATTTATTGCCTAATGTCATTCCCAACTGGAGTAAAGGGATCCTCATTCAAAATTTTAGAAAGGAGTGGATTGAGCCTTTAAGAATCCTTCAAAGTTATGTGACTTGTGAAGGAAGATACTCCTTTGTCTTTAAATACCACTTCAGGTTCCTGCAGCACTTAGTAGGGGTGTCTAAAATGAATTTGCCTTTCTTTTTCTTAAAAAGCCTGCAGAAGATGTCAAGCAAAATAAAGGAACAAGATGATCACACCTCACAGTCACTGTTTCACCATGGCCTCATCAAACTAATTATCACTACAGTGTTGCAGCATGAGGGAAGGAATTGGGATTTCTTTTTATTTTGGTCTGACATTCATCCTCAAAGAGAAGACCAACAACCAAAAATACAAACTGACAAGGGTAAGGTGATGATCAAAAAGCTAGGTCACTCAGTCCCATCTACAAGCAAGGATGAGATCAAAGCCAAGAAGGTGATAGAGCAAGTCTCAGAACATGCAAAGGATGACAGTCAGTTCAAAGTGGTTTCAGAGTATCCTAAAGCCAAATACTCATTGTTTGCAGGTGAAGAGGTACAGCCTGGTTTCACTGTTGATATGGAGAAAGCTGCTACTCATGAAGAAGAATTACAAACTAAACCCAGGGGCCCTCTTACCATACTATTCGAAGATGAAGGTTATTTACTGGAAGATGAGCAGCAGATTTTTGAGACAGATCCAAGTACAGAAGCATGTGGAGACTTTACTACCTCAAAGGTAAAATCAGACAAGTCTAAGAAAAAGAAAAAGAAGGAAGTAGCTTCATACAAAAGATCATACAAAAGGCCTCAAACCAGACCTACTAACAAGCTGAGATGGAACATGAAAAAGCTGCTTAACCCTAAACTAGAATCCAGACAGGAAGCAGTGTTAATCAATTCTTCTTCTAGTGAAAGAACAGAAAGTTTTCAACAGGGCAGTAAAAGCAAAAGAAAGGCATCTGCTAAGCCTGTTTCTTCTTCTCAACCTGTAGGTACAGAAAAATCACAATTAGCAAATGAAGCATGTCAACCTGCTCCTAAGTTATCAGAGATAATAGTTGAGATAAGAGATAAAATCATCAAACAGCAGGAAGAACAAAAAGCAAATAGATGTGCCCTTGAAAAGCAGGAATGGGATGAAGAGGATGAAGCCATACTGAAGCAAGCTGGAGTTATAGAAGAATCTGTTGTTCAGGTTGATTTTTCAGATCTTTTAATGCAGGAGCCAAATGTACTGGAAAACCCTAGTGATGAAGAAAGCTTACAGGGAAGAGTTCAGAAGTATAAACAGCAGGTGAAGTAGCTACAGGAGACTAATGACAGTTTGTTCAAGGTCAACAAGGGGCTGGTAGAGGAGCTGCAAGATGTACATCAGCATTTCTTACAGCTATCTGAAGTATCTAGAGAAGTGTTAAAAAGGAAAGCAGCCACTGACAGATATACTACAGAGCTGGAGAAGACTGTTGATCATTTGCAGCAGGAAAATAAGGAATTGCAACAAAAGTTAGATGATATGAAAAAAAAGAATAAAAGGGCAAAGAAGAAGTCTTCAAGTCTAGATGGTATATCTCTTCTTATGGAGGCAGCAAAGGAGCTTTGAGGCAGTTTTGTAGTTAGCTGTTATTTAAGATGAATAGTTTATTTTGGTTAAGAGTTTGCTATTTTTAGCAATTTGTAATTTTTGTAAAAAACAATTTTTGACTTTACCCTCCTTGGAAATTCGATGGGAGCAGTTAGAAAGTGAAACCTAACTGATTTTGAGAGGATGTCTATTTAGGAAAGTTAGCAAGTCATTGTAAAGGTTCTAATTTTTCTGGGAGCATCAGGAGGTTTGTGGGCTACTATACTTTCAGGCTTATTCAAAGATAAGTGTTGTAACTCTCTTATGTATTTACTGATGAAACTATGGATATATGAATCTTTACCCTACTTTTTGTCTGTGTTGGCTTTATTGTGAGTTTGTTTAGCTTCTTAATTGACAATTTCAGTGCTGGTTAATGTGTGTTTTCTAGCAGTGCTTGTCCATTATGTGTAAACTTCAATACAGGCTTTTTGTTAGATTTCTGTGATATATATGCATCTTTATCAGTGTTTGTGTATGATTTAGTTGTTGCTTATCTGATGAATGTATTCCCTACATGCTCTTGAAGTTTATGACCAAAACACTTAAAACAAAAACCCTAAACCCTAGTTTGAATTGAATTTACTCTTGAGATTGTGTTGGCTTGTTCCCCTAGCCTTAGGAACAATTTCTGGCACAAACATCTTTGGAGCCGTTGCCAGGGACGAAGCTGAAGCAAATCTTCCCTGGGATACTTATCATTTTCCTGGTTTGAGAGGTGGACTCGAACCAGCATATTTAAAGGCTATTTTCACCAAGTTTGGACACACTGGCTTCTAGAAGTATTGGAACCAGGAGCAGACCTACATCTCCTTTGCTACATGGTGTGACAGACCCTGAAAAGATTATCAAAATAGCAAAAAAGCTCAGAAGGTCCCAATCTTTTCCAGCTGCTTGTGATCCTCACCAGTTGGGTGATTCATTAGACCCAGCAGAAAACTCACCTCGGTTAAAACCTATCATTCCTGAAAATACTTTCTAAGTTTTTACCAATCCAGAAAACTTTTTGAAAGCTAAAACTACTTCTCCTGGAAAAATTCCACTCTTTCAGTTGAAAATAGGAAAAAATCCATTCCAAGCAAGTACCAGTCAAGTTTCTTCCTCTTCAAAACCTCAACCTAAGCCTCAGTTCACAATGGCAGCCCAAAATCCACCTATGGATATGATGGACAGAATGATAGCTGCTAGGTATGCACCATTAGCATTACCCTAGCCTTTACATGCCTTCCCTACTCATGATTATCAGAAATATATGCCCCGATTCAATGGACAAGGTGAAACAACTGCAGAAGAACATTGGGAAGCCTTCCTGAGTTATGCAGACAAT
>LPNX011063793.1:204933-248282 GCA_001517045.1 Pseudotsuga menziesii
AACAATAACTATATGACATATTAATATTTATGTTAATATATATTAAAACAAGAGTTATAATGTAGAGTTTTTGCTAAAAGGTTGCTTTGAAATTTGGAAACTTGTGCATGTTTTATAAGTTCTTTCTAAATTTGGAAACTTGATACAATGCAGAAATTATGGAATTACTATTTCAACACATTGTATTAATTATTTATAAGAAATAAATAATACATTTTTCCTTTATGGAAACTCGAAGAGATTGCTAACTTTTTCCCACGTGATGTTTGTTAGGCTTCTATAGAGATTGGAGATTCCATAAACAGAAGAACTAAAAGTAGCACTTGGGAGACTACAACTTGCAAAGCACCTAAATTATGGGAAATAAAAATAACTAAGTGATTCCCTGCATCGATAAACACAAATAGGCATGTCTCAAGAAGAAAAAGTTAAAAATTAGGTTCTTTGGACAGAACCATGACCTCTGTGGGTTGTTTGGACAGAACCATGACCTTTGTGGGTTGTTTGGAAAGAGCCTGTGACCTTTATGAGTTGTTTGGACTAAGTCGTGACCTCTTTACACATAATTTTTAGGCTGCTAAGCTATGTTGTGACCTTTGTCGAGTCTGTTAGACTGAACTGTGATTGTTTCTTGGGTTTCCTTGACACTATCAATGGTCTACTCACTATTTTGAAGTTAATCCTTATAAAACCAAGCCTTCAAATAATTCTTGGTTTCTTTGTTAATACTTCCTTCCAAGTGTAAGGAACTATGGAAGAGTTGTTAGGGATATGAGACTGGTTCTAGGTCACCACCCTAGTTTATAATTGAGGCTTTGATTAGTTAAAATATTGTTCTTGGTGCTTCCACCGGTTCAATTAATGGATCAACTACTATGACATTTAAATTAGGATATGCGCCTAGTGAAGCTACGTCGATTGGTGTAGCTAGTTCAATGGTCACAAATCATGATAGCTATATTGAATTTAGAAAAGCACCTCAGTATGGGACTGGGGACTCTCACATTGTGCACATCGTGAATCAGATGGGTGGTGATGTCAGATGCAAAATTTACCTCGTCATTAATGCACAAAGAAGGTTTAACTTGATAGTGATAAGGAGAGGTCATCACTACATTATACATATCATATTTTCTGAGGTTAGGCCTATAAGCAGGGATAATTTTAGGGGAGAAATTTATCCCATGGGCTATTTTTAGGGGACTTTCTTGAAAAAAAGATTCACCATTTTGCAATTTTTGAAACCCTGTTTTGCTCAATTTTGATGGGGTAAAATTTTTCCACCCTAAAAATTGCCAATTTATTATATAAATGGTATAAAATCCTTGGAAATTAAAATATTTTTTGAAAAATATCGCCAAACATTTTATAGTTGGTGTTTTAAGAATTGGTAAGATTCACCAACATTTATACACTTTTAAATATGTATGGATCCCTAAAAGCATCACTGCCTATAAGAGGTTGAGGAATTGAAATATTTACCTGAAACTTCAAGATGAGGTTGGGCCTCTACCTTTACTGCATATGGATCTGAGACCAGTTCTGGGTCAGCACCCCAGTTTAATTATAATAGAGTCTTTGATTGGGTAAAATATTGTTCTTGGTTATTCCCTTGGTTCAATTATTAATGGATGAACTGCTACAATGTTTAAAGGAACTGATCTTGGTGAAGCTACGTCAACTGGTGTAGCTAGTTCAACGATCACAAATCATGATAGCTATATTTAAGTTAAAAAAGCACCTCAGTATGAGAATCGGGGCTCTTACATTGAAGGATCGACAACTAGCTATGATGCTTATAGGTATCAATATGGTACTGGCCGTTCTACCTAATTCGTAATTGTAGGAACCTAATTTTCCTTTGGCATGCGCTTAAAGGTTTGCTTCAATGGTGCAACAGGGATAAATATGGTCAAGATCAAATTCATGCAATTGCTTTGTAGGATTTCTGAAGATCGAGGTGCAAGGCACCAATATTACAGATAAAAGGTAAACAATTTACAAAATTTACACTTCATTGTCAAAATTGCAATTTTCCATGACACAATTAAAAATGACTAGTTCACATTCTTCTACTTAGTCATTTTTTATGCCGTGAATAAATTCGTCATTTATGTTAGTCATTTTTAACTTTGTCACTTATTATCTAGTCATATTTGTTAACTGGTGACTAAATTAGTCGTTAATTTTAGTCGTTTATAGTTGGGTCAATCAAAATTGCTCTTATTTAGTAGTAAATCACTTGAAAAACTTGTGGTGACTAGAATTTTTAGTCACGTAGTAGATAATTCCTCATTTTGTACTAGTGTACTAATCGAAATTGTCATCCTGTAGTGGATGTAAATGCCACTTCAGCATTTCAAACCGCAAAAAAGATCACATCAACATGAAAGAGAAATCCTAAATGCATACAAGTGGATGAGAGTGAATTGACTTCCATGGAAGGTAAGGTGCCTAAACGCACTATCCTTTGTCATTGTTCTCAAGTAATGAAACAATATTTTGATAAAAAAAATTGAAGCCAGTAAATGTCAATTCTTTCTAGCTTTGATTAAATCTAGGATTATGGCAACTGTTAGAAAAAATGTAGTCATAAGAACATTGAAGAATATCGAATCAAGTAATCACATTGTGAAATATCTTGTTGTCGCATTTACATCAATTGGTAAAAAAATCTTGTTCACAAGACTGTAATGTGGCTCAACGTGTCTTGGTTGAATCAATTATAAGTAGATCCATAAGACAACATCATTTACTTAAATGCACATCACAATTTGTGCTTTTACATCCAAATAAACTTAAAAAATATTTAGTAAGAAGAGACAACCTTGATGTATAGGGACAAATGGAAACATTATGGGCATTTAGCAGTAGATTTCCCCGTAAATACATGAAGTTAGTCGAAGCAGTGAAGGGACTAGTGCACACATTTTGGCACAATAACACTAGGCCTTCTTCTAATACAAAGGATGTGTTAAACCGTTGTAGGGGTTCTATGAATAATGAACCACATGTTAAACATTATCTTGACATGACACAAACTCAATTGTTCGATATGTTTAAAATTTCCCACGTAGAGCTAAGTATTGGGAAAATATCTTTTGAAAAATGCAAGCCTTAGTATGTTAGAATCAATACCATCTGAAACACTTGTTGTTGTAGGTACCACATAGATTTTGATATATATTATCATACATTTTCACATATACGTCATTTTTTGCATCCTAACCTTGTGCAGTAATGCTCAAGTACAGTACCGCCAATGTCATTTAGAGATTTCATCCATACCATAATGTGTTCAAGGAAACATGGGAAAACATATTACTTAAAACAATGTGTAGAGGTTTCTTTCAAAAAATGTGGTGGGCTATCATTATGGTCTGATTGCATCCATGAGAGTGAAGATCAACCATTCGGGAATACAATTGTCGAGAAGCAGAACTATTAGTATGAAACATATCAACTACATGATGGGAAAGAAAGCAGGAAGATTAAATTTATGACTTCACAGGTGACCGATGTACACGAATAATACTCATTTAAATGACTATATTGTTTATGTTGTTTTATAGCATTGTTTATTAACATAAATTAATATTCATGTAAATATTTTTATGTTGTTTTTTAACATTGTTTATTTTGTTTCCCACCAGGTGCAAGTATGTGAATTTATTTCATAGTTCCGTGGAAAGATCCAACAGTACATTTAACATGTCGATATGGCACGGTGGCAAGATGATCAATTCAGAATATGTCAAGACACCTTCCCTCTCGGAACAATACCATCAGTGGTTGACTTTGCAGAAAATTACACCCTAAAACCACAAAATGAAATAAAAATTCAGTACTATCTCTCAGAGCATGTGAGCATAATGGTCCATATCAATGATTGACATAGGCCAAATAGCAATGAAGATAAACGTGTGATATTCGAAAAAAAGTCACTTCTACATGTTAACACTCTATCAAAGTTTTGATTATAAGAGATATGTGGGAAGTTTGATCCTGTCAAAAAGTGTTGGGAAGGCAACCTTAGAGTTTGCAGGGAGGCTGATGACATATACGAGATAGCATTCAGCCACTAGAATAGGCTATGGTGGAAATGAAGGAAAGGACAGCGTAAATTGGTGGCCCCACTCTGGAGTAATGAATATTGAAAGCGAAAAGACACTCCATGGATCAGAGATGCAAGGTAAAGCAGAGAACATCGGATGCGGTGAAGGCATTAAACTGGAGTCATAATAGAATGTTGAGATTGATCTGATGACAGATGAATGGCGTCAAAACATTTTGTGCGGCAAACATGCTCGGCCAAAGCCACTTTTCTGAATCGCGAAATAGGTTAAACGGTGGAGGCATCTAACAGCCGAGGTCGGGATCCAAGAAGATTCACGGTCATAAATGATTTTGCATCCTAGACTAGTAAGGACACAGTAGCGATTTCAGATTACGAAAATTGGTACAGGTCACTCAGATCGACGGTCACTATAAGAGCGGAGGGAGATCTGCGGTCATGGTTTGTTTTGCAATATAAACTAGCACGGAGGGGACCAAAATCTTGCATCACAAAAAGTGGTAGGTTCCACTCAAATCAACGATTGTGAAGAAAATCCGATCTTGATCGACAGTTGAACTGCACACGCACGAGGTAAGGAAGAATGTAGCATAAAGGACCTCACATACCAAAGGCTCAGATCGCAAGGAGTAATATCCACAGTTCAAGATGCTTGGGAAGGGCATGAAGGTTACACTGTGTAAAAATATGTAAAAGGATCCACGTGAAGTTGGAAAGGTTTTTCTTTTTCGAAGCCCTAAAGCTATCGAATACCTAAATGCATATAGAGCACCAGCACGGAAAAACCAAGAGACTGTGTTAAAAAGCAAGGTAGGCCCCTGATACCTCCTTAGTGCTATTTGAAAATGGATGTGATAGGAGAAGTAGAAGTGGTAGGGGTGAGAGATGATACAGAACTTGAGGTCACATGTCAAAGGGTAGAGGAAATTCTCGTAGATGAGAATGCCAAGATTTTTGATACCATCTTGGTGGGAGAAGCCATTGAATCCACCAGAGGTAAATTGGAAATATTTAAGGACCGAGGTAGAGATACCTGCGGTGTTTTTAAATCTTTTTTCCATTTCTTCTATGTTGGCCAAAACCCCCATTTCCCTAAGTTTGTGGAATGGTGTGCAAACAATTTCTCTATTGCCGAAGAATTTATTATGAATAAGTCAAAGTCCAAAATCCTTTGTTCAATCTAGGCTTCCGTCGTCCGCAAAACCCTACACACCCCAAACGAGTTTTTCCATATATCCCAAAACTACCAAGAGGAAAATATTATACGTTGCTTCAGAGAATCTACCGATGAAAGTAGAGAAAACTTCTTGAAGGCCTGTTCATAACCCAGTGGTGAACCCATCGACCTGTCATACCCAATTGACCTTAGCCAATTCAATGAAGAAACTTAGTGGTGTATATCCCTGGCCAGTCAATTTTTAGGTCTAGATACCGATGCTCATGTCACAGAGTCATTATTGAGTCTAGTGTTCATCTTGAGTACTTGTCTAGCCGAACCTAAATTGCCCAGGCAATCTTGTCAGTCTTGTTGTCTTAAGTTTGATGAATTCCTAGCCGAGAACATTCGTTCTCAGTTAGCGAATTTTGACAGCACTAAAGTGTTCATATTCCAGTCCTTTTTGCTGAGGATTCTTATAGATTTTAACAAAGAATACCTACAAGTACCTGAATTGGAAATCACTATTGATATGGCCATGAACTATTGTAAGTTCATGAACCAATTGATGGCTAAAGTATATGACCTTTTCTTTCAGGAAAGGTTACCTGGGGTGTTTCCTGATATGAGACAAATGTTACAGTTGTCAAATAGCAAGAAGATAGGGGACTGGTTCCTGACAGAATTCGAAACGACCATAAGATTGTACGGCTTTGTGCATCAACCCTACATTCTACCAACTTTTCTAACCGCCAAGGTTTTCTCCCTGGCATTGATCCAACAAAGACTCACTATTAAGGAAGAGCACTTCTTGAGCTATAAAAAGAGCTCAAATTTGATTTTCCCCTGGGAAGTGGGACCATACACAGTCAGGATCAAATCTACATTGCCACTGGTTACCAACTTGCTCAGGGGCATGGGGTTTTCTCTGGAACAAGCGGTCAACTATGACCCTCATCAAATAATTTCCAAAAGGAGGAAGGCTCACAAGTGCAAGCCTTTTGAACACACTGAGATACTCGAACTCAAGGAAGCATCAAACTGGGATGACCTCCCTAATCTTGCCCCGATGGACACCAGCATAGAATGAAGCACTGGCTCATGCCTGCCATGAATAGATTCTCCCCAAAGATAATTGGCTAAAATAGTTGAAATAGCCAGGGATGTCTCATCATTGGTCAGCTATTCAGCGATTTCAATGAAAATAGGGGGTCCGAAGCCTATGGATATTGAAGAGGTGGACACGGCCAGCATGCTCAAAAGGCAAAAAATAGAATAGCGGCAACAATTAGTGCAGGTTAAAAATGGAAATATAAAGGGACAGATGAAGAAGAAGAATATGGAGAAAAAACAGAAACAAAAAGAGCCCAAGGTAGCCAAATTACAAATCCAATAATATGTATTTGACGGGTAGACTCCAAACATGTATGCATCCTAAGAAGACTGGCTAGGCTCTTACCAAGAAAGGGCTGATAAAACTTTCAAAGAGACAACAGAGCTATATAGCGAGGCAACACACTTGCCTTATCCAAATGTGGCATTAAAGACTGTAAGGGATCATGCCATTGACACCCTTAGCTTAGCCTTGGTAATGGGAAATAAGGTGTTAGAGGTTAATGTGAACCTCTCAAAGGTTCCCACTACTAACATAATACACCTCAACAAATAAACCAGGGATATCTTGAATGCTAGACTGCTTAAGGCCACCATACAGATGTCCAGCCTAGAGGAAAGTAAAACAAAGACTTTGAATCTTTTGAGAAAGGTAAGAGTGGAGAACAAAGCCCTCAAGGCCCAAATCAACAATTTGCAAAATGAAGCAATACAAATAGAGGGACCAACACATAAGGGAGTTTTGGCTTAGAAATTGCTCAATGATAAGGAGAAAGAGATCCAGACACTAAAAAGGAAGTTGAAAATCCCTGCTACCCAGCTCGCCTAGACAAAAGAATTGGCTAATTTCGAAAAAGAGAAAGAGACAATGAACGTTGAGCTTACCGACTGCAAATACAAGCTGCTAAAGCTCGAAGAAAATGAAAGGAAGTGGGGAGCAGACATCTAGCTTTTGAAGAAAAGTGAAGCAAATTAAAATCCATATTAGCAATAAAAGAAAGGGAGCTTCAAGGGAGTGCTGAGAGTGCAATTCAGTCTGTAGGTGTAGCTGGAGATATAGACACCAGTTCTCTTTCTAGAGCAAGAGGCCAAGAAAAGGGTCCTGACAGTAGTAGGGGAAGTGCAGAAAAGACCTGTGGCAACAGTGAAAAATGTCGTTGCTTTCCTAAGCTCCTTATCAGACGATTTGGCCAATCGGTACGGTATCCAAAACAAGGTTGGTGTTGTCTCCGGGGCTAGAAAGGTAATTGCTAAGCACAGGATGTTGGAGACTGTACAAGCCAAAATAGAGGTTATTGAGCACAAAGTCAAGGAGGTTATCAGGCTATTCAAACAACTAGTAGGCAGAGGGATCCCTTTCTTCTCGGAAGTGAAGGGTCCTTTATTGTCCCAAAAGGAGTATCGAGAGTGTCTAGTTCATTATCGATTAGAAAACAGCAAGTTTGGAGACATGCAACAATCATTGTTAGGAAAGATCATTTTTGATAAGCTAGCCAGTGAATTTGAATTGTAGTTTGATTTTAAAGCCACCTGTGTCAAAGTCCCTGATACTTCATATCCAGAAACGATGGAGCTCAAAGCGCGAGCATTCGACATGGTAGTTATGACTCTACCTAGTCCTAACCTATGGAGATCCATTCAGCAATACGGGTCGGCCAAACTCAAAATGCATCCATAGAAGTGGCAATAATAGTACACGGGAAGTTTTCTCTATGTGCATGCCCTTTCCAATGGTCACCTCTCCCGTAACTCTATATAGCTGTCACTCGCCAGATGGAAGTGTAGAATACTCTCATGTTTATTTTCTCTTGCAATCCATATTTGATTTTTTATTTTTTATGTAAATCATGGCCGATGTGTCACCTAAGATTTTGTTAGAAGTTGTTTTTCAGTTGTAACAAGTTTTTATTACCGAACCTCAGATTGGGAAAGTCCAAAGTAGTATAAATATATCTCCTAAAGAGGGAGAAAGGGTTGGAACCGATGTAATTTTGCAGTGTATGCTTTCAAGAGTATTTTAATAAAGTTGCAGGGCTAAGTTCTGCATTTTACAAAAGGATTCATGTGTTGTTTGTATTACAGTCTGTTGCTTCCTTTCTCATGTGAATGTTTTTCCAGTTTATCTCTCCCGTTATGTTTTCTTTCATGTCTGAAATAAGTGTATAAAATTTTGGAATTAATACATGCTATGCTCCATCTATTGTTTCAGATATCCACTAAATATTTCTTCTAAAGTTAATATAGAATTCATTTTCCAAATCTCTATGTTGATGGTCTATTCATGTTCTTCTTTTCCACCAGACAATTATAATTTGACTGTGATTGAATGGATATCTTGCCTCTATGTTGAAATCACCTGCATAAGTTCTGTTCATTCCTGTTACACTTCTTGACTCCATCTCCCAATGGTTCTATGTCTTGTTTCAACCAACTTTACAAACTATTTCTATTTTCACTTGTACATATCTGGCATTGTTAATATTTGGTGAGAGATCCCTCTTAGAAGAGTAGAAGGCCAGTTCTCTCTTCGAAAGTGGTTCTGTTGTTACCTGGGAGCGGGAATTCCGCAACCTTTGGCTCATTTCCAGTGCTAACAAAGTGGCACCGTTGTTGGGGATGAGTTGAAGATTATCCCTGGATGAACAACAAGAAATGCACGATTTTAGGAAAGATATTTCTGAGGGAAAACAGAAATTTCTGCATTCGTGAGAAGGTTGTATATTTGTCCTAGCAACTCCACACCCACTTTGACCAATATCACACTAGGTATCCTGGCGTCTATAAGGATCCACACGAGAGGTAACCCTGATCCTGAAACTTTGCAAAGTGTGGAAAATCCAGAAAAAATACTTAGAGATAGAAATAAAGAAAAAGTGAATTTTTCAGTGTTTGGTACATCATCATCTCAAGATTTGTACGGCATGGCGAAATCCGAATGGGGAGTTAGAGCTGAAAGACTACTAACCAAATCTAAATATGAATCCGACCTGAGGAAATTTGGGGTTAGCTCTAGTATACTGCGATCCTATCTGCTTGATTCTTTGTGGCTAAACCTAGAGACCCCGACAAAAGCTGAAGACTCAGCCCCTGCTTTTCAGAACACCCAGTTGCCTAACCCCCAGTTTGCTTCCAATTGACCGACCACGATGGCTGCTACTATATTTGCCCCATTAGCCCTACCTCTAGTTCTGTACAACCTCCCCTTGAACTATGCCCAAAGAATTCCACTCTACGACAGGGAGGGGAATGTCTCAGCGAGATACCATGTGGGTAAATTTGATGATTTCATCGACTTGGAAGAGGTGGATGATGAAGATGTCAAGATGAGGTTGTTCACTCGGAGTTTGTCTGGGGAAGCCAAGAAGTGGTACAAAGATTTTCCACCTAGTTCTATCCGCAGTTTTGCTGGTTTTCAAACCATATTTCTAGAAAGATGGGACGATAAACAAAGCTCATTGCAGGTCCTGTCTCAATACAACAATCTCAATAAAGGAGGTTTTGAGTCGGTCCATGAGTTTTCAAGCAGATTCATGAGAGTCTACAACTCAATACTTGCTGACATCAAACCTTCACCCGAAGCGGCTAAACTTCATTACGCTGATGCATTTGATAATGATTTTGCTTTGTTATTAAGAGAAAGAAAGTCAAACACCCTCCCGGCCATGTTCACTGATGCCCTAGAAGTAGAGGCTAATATGATGGCGTGCGAAAAAATAAAACCAAGGCTGGAGGTTGACAGAAGGAAAGGTAGAGAAGAGACACGCCCCACCGCTTCTACGTCTTCATCCAGTGATGTAAAATTTGAGATGATGCTTAAAACTATGGAAAAGTTGATGGACAGGATAACGGTGGAGGCCAAGCCAACAAACCGAGAGCAGAGTGAACCTTAGATAAGGAATCCCAATTTTAGGAGGGTGGTTCCTCTCCCACTCCAACCAAATAGACTAAGGGATGTGAGGAATCCAAGGAACCAAGAAGAGCATCCAATTAGGTCTCCTTTCCCTGAAAACTATATGGATGACAAAGATGAGGTGGAGTCTATCGAAGATCATATCCATCATTTCGATGATTTAGACTCTGAAATCTACTTGACTGAGGAGGAACATGACATGTTCACACAGGTGGATGATAAGACCCTGACAAAGGAATTGGAGCAATATCATAAGGGGTATATGCATGATATAGATGATATCAGGAAGATTAAGGTAAGAAGTAGAGACGTTGATATAGACAAAGGGGGGTTAAACCCAAACCATCCTTCTAGTAGTCAGACCGGCCCAGGAAAAGGAAATGAGAAACAAAAGGAGCCGGCAGCGTCTAGGGAAGTGGAAAAAGGGACTGGTAATGTGAGGGAGCTAGAGAAAATGGCACCTCTGGAGCTGGGAAAAACCCCTCCCATGTTTAACCTCCAAAGTGAGCTAGCTAAGCTGAAGGTTTCAATCCCTTTCAATGAATTATTGAGGAATCAGGAATACAGGGACACTATAACGAAGATGATTGCAAATCAAGGAGAAGCTCACCTGGATATCTTAGAGCTAACTGAAGACAGCCCTACTATTATTCTGGGATCTAAGATTGACAGCGTGGACAATGAAGACGAGGAGGTTCAACCCTTTTATATGAGCTTGAATGTACATGACATAGTGTTACACAATGCTATGTTAGATTCAAGAGCCTCACATAATCTGATGCCAAAGGGAGTGGTCGAGAGTCTGGGATTGGAGATTACAAGGCCTTATAAAGACTTGTATTCCTTTGATTCTAAAAGGGTAAAATGTCTGGGCTTGATCAAATACATGGTGGTATCTTTAAATAAATTGCCATCTAAAATTGTGGTCATGGATGTTGTTGTGGCCGATATCCCCCCCAAGTTTGGTATTTTGCTGTCAAGGTCTTGGACTTCAAAGCTGAAGGGTAGCCTGCAAATGGACATGTCCTATGCAACCATTCCTGTTCGGAATGAAAACAAAAGGTTATACAATGAGAAAATATTTCCTTATGTCATGAGTATTTAGGCTCAACCTAACATCCATCATGTTTATGTCGTCGACATAGACTTAGGGTTGTCTATCTTCTTCAATGATATGTCTCCTTGCAACTCAAAATTCGTTGTGCCACGAAAGGGTAAAAGGGATCAAGGAGAGACTAGTGAACTGGAAGATTTAGAAAGAAAGAAGAAGGATGAAGGACTCTGGAAGATGTATTTCGACGGCTCGGTGGCTAAATCGGGTGTTGGTGCAGGTGTGTACATAATCTCCCCTATTAGAGATACCAAAGCTTATTCTTATAAGTTGGTTTTTGAATGCACTAACAATGTAGCCGAGTATGAGGCCTTGTTGCTGGGCCTACATGTGCTAAAAGATTTAGGAGCTAAAAGGGTCCAAATTTTCAGAGATTCAAAGCTTGTAGTGAATCAGGTGAATGACAGCTACCAAACTAGACATCCAAGAATGAGAGCTTGCCGGAATGAGGTGTGGGACATGTTTGGAAATTACTTCACTGAACATACAATCCAAGTGATCCCTAGATACGAGAATACGGTGGCGGACTCTCTGGCAACTACAGCCGGAAAGTTTGAGGCCCCTACAGCAGGAAAAAGGAAATACAAAGTAGATATTTTGAATAGACCTTCCATACCAGACAACACTAGATATTGGCAAATTTTCGAAGACAATATGCAAATCAAGAGATTTTTGGAGTTGTCCGGTGAGTTTGTAAACACCTGCATAGATGAGAATGACACTAACTCCGAGAATTTCCTAGACGTTGAAGAGGAAGAGGAAGATGCCGATGGGGTAGGGAAACCGAAAGACTCTTTGGGAGGCAGGGATATAGTCCAATTGAAAAGCAATCATATTCCTAGAGGTTTGCTCACCTTAGAGTCCCTTTTTTACCAGAATGACGCAGCTAGATATCCAAAGGTCGAGCCTACCGCAGACACCGTTAAAGATATAAATATTGGCACTGAAAATAACCCAAAAATTATAAAGTTGTCCAAGAAATTTCCCACTAAATAAAAATAAGGGTATGTGAACCTGATGAAGAAATACACGGATGTGTTTGTGTGGAGTTATGAAGATCTCAAATAGTATGACACTTCCATCATACAGCATACTATCCTGATTAAACCTAGGGAGAAGCCATTCAAGCAGAAACTCAGGAGGATCAATCTGAAGCTAGTACCCATTATTGAAAACGAAGTAAAAAGGTTGTTTGATGCAAAAATAATTGTGACTCTGACGTTTTAGAGATGGGTAGCCAATTTGGTTCATGTTCAGAAAAAGAATGGGGAGATAAGGTTATGTGTAGATTTCAAAAACTTAAATAAAGTTTCTTTGAAAGACAATTACCCGTTGCCGAAGATGGACCAAATCCTGCAGAGGGTGGTAGGCTCAGAAAGAATATCCACTATGGATGGTTTTTCCAGTTACAATCAGGTGAAGGTGCTACCTGAAGACCAAGAAAAAAATTATTTCACTACACCTTGGGGTACATTCATGTACACAAAGATGTCGTTCGGATTAATGAATGATGGAGAAACTTTCCAACGTGCCATGGATATTGCTTTTGCAGATGAAAGAGACAAATTTGTGGTGATTTACATGGATGAAATTACTGTATACTCTAGGTGGACTAAAGATCACATCAGGCATTTAGAAAGGGTTTCATTAAGTGCAGGAAGTATGGCATCTCATTAAACCCTAGAAAGTCAAACTTCGCTCTAGAAGAAGGAAAGTTGTTGGGGCACATCATTTCAAAGGAAGGAATCAGGATCGATCCAGACAGGGTAAAGGGCATCTTGAGAGTAGAGGAACCAAGGAGCAAGAAGGAAATACATTCTTTCATCAGTCAAGTAAATTTCTTGAGGAGATTCATCCCTAGCTTCACCGAAATCCTGATGGACATTACTTATATGCTGATGAAAGATCACGAAATCAAATGGACGGTGGAAGCCAAGAAGGCTTTCAAAAATATAAAACAGGCCATTTTGGAGGCTCCTGTATTGGTCAGTCCAGATTTTGTGAAAGATTTCTTAGTGTTCTCGTATGCTTCATAGCATACTATGGTGGTTGTGTTGCTACAGAAAAATGATCGGGGTGAAGAACAACCTATAGCATTCTTCAGTAAAATATTGAGGGATGGAGAATTGAAATATAATATAATGGAAAAACAAGCTTACCCTTTGGTTAAGGCCTTGAAAGATTTCAGAATCTACCTCCTCCATTCCCATATCATTGCCTATGTACCCAGTAGCGTGGTGAAAAGCATACTTACACAGCCGGATCCGGAGGGAAAGAGAGCTAAATGGGTTGTAGTGCTTTTAGAATATGAGATAGAAATTAAGCCCACAAAATTGATCAAAGAACAAGGATTAGCTGACTCTCCATTCTGACTCTCTGCAGCTGAATTTTCTAGCTGGTCAATTTGATCAGGTAGAGGCAGAGATGCAAGTGAAGCCTGATTTTTCTGCATCTCCTTGGTATGCTGACATTATTTTTGTATTGCAGAATTTACAACCTTTTGCAGGGCTAAGCAAAACCAGAGCTAGATCCATGAAACTGAAGCCTGCGAAATTTTGCATCATAGAACAATATCTTTATTGGAAAGACCCCATGGGAATACTGCTGAATTGTCTTCTGGAAAACAAAGCTCAACATATAGCGAAAGAGTTTCATGAAGGAGATTGTGGAGGACATCATTCTTGGAAAGTAACCACAAATAAAATTCTAAGGGCAGGATTTTATTGGCCTTTGTTGTTCTCAGATGTCTATAAGGAAATGACTAAATGCCACCAGTGTCATATTTTTGAAGGGAAAAGAAAAGTGGTTTCACTTCCCCTCAACCCTATATCTATGGAAGCTCCTTTCCAGCAATGGGGGTTAGATTTCATTGGAGAGCTAAACCCAAACTCCTCGGGACAACATAAGTGGATTCTAATGGCCACTGATTACTTCACGAAGTGGATCTAAGCCATACCCACCAGAAGGGATACATAAGAGGTAATAATGGATTTCTTAGAAGATATTATTTTGGCGAGATTCGGCTGCCCTAAGTGAATTGTGACAAACAACGCATCTGCAATTAAGTCCAAGAAGATGATCAATTTTTGCCATAAATACCACATAAGCCTAAATCAATATACTGCTTATTACCCACAAGGAAACGGACTGGCAGAATCCTCTAACAAAATTCTTATAAGGATTATTAAGAAGTTGTTGGAGGATAACAAGAGATCTTGGCAGACGAAGTTGAAATATGCCTTGTGGGACGACAGAATCAGCACAAAGAGGGCTATCGGTATGTCATCGTTTCAGTTGGTATATGGGGCTGAGGTAATTTACCCTACCTCTCTGGGTGTTCCAGTCATGAAATTGTTACGAGACCCGTTGGATGAGCCTAATCCCATTCAAAGGAGGATCAACCAGATTATTTAACTGAATGAAGTGCGGGACAAAGCTTATGATAAAGTCCAGATACACCAGGAGAATATGAAGAATACCTTCGACAGGAGAATAAAGGAAGATGTTTTCCAAGTCGATGACCTGGTGTTGAAGTGGGATGCCCCGCGCGAAGAAAAAGGTAAACACGGAAAATCCGACCACTTATGGGTAGGCCCATACCTTATTGCGGCACACAGAAGAGACAATGCCTTCATTCTACATTATCCAGATGGGTCACAGTATGAAGGAGGCACAATGAATGGGAGGTTTCTAAAACGTTACCTGGAGTAAAGGGACTAAGGTCCATGTATCATAGTGTAAATACATTTTATATTTTAATTAGTATAGATGGTGAGTTAGAAGATTTGAAGCCCGCGGAGAAGGACCTAAGATCGGAAGAGGTAACCATTCTTTCAAACTATGTTTTCTTTCAGAAAGTAAAATAAAAGGATGTTGTCAATGGAGTAGGCGACTAATCTGCGGGTTCTTTGCTACCTCGCTGGGAGGATAGCATCCCTTGTGGAGCCGGTTGTTAATACTCTATCAAAGTTTAGATTATAAGAGATATGTGGGAAGTTTGATCCTCTCAAAAAGTGTTGGGAAGGAAACTTTAGAGTTTGCAGGGAGGCTGATGGCATATATGAGATAGCATTCAGCCACTAGAATAGGCCGTGGTGGAAATAAAGGAAAGGACAGCGTAAATTGGCGGCCCCACTCTGGAGTAATGAATATTGAAAGCGGCAAGACACTAAATGGATCAGAGATGCAGGGTAAAGCAGAGAACATCGGATGCGCTGAAGGCATTAAACGAAAGTCATAATAGAATGTTGAGATTGATCTGATGGCAGATCAATGGCGTCAAAATGATTCATACGGTGAACATGCTCGACCAAAGCCACTTTTCCAAATCGCGAAATAGGTTAAAAGGTGGAGGCATATAATGGCCGAGGATGGGATCCAAGAAGATCCACGGTCATAAATGATTTCACATCCTAGACTAGCAAGGATGTAGTAGTGATTTCAAATTGCAAAAAGTGGTACATGTCGTTCAGATCAACGGTCACTACAAGAGTGGAGGGAGATCTGCTGTCGTGGCTTGTTTCACAATCTAAACTAGCATGTAGGGGACCAAAATCTTGCATCACAAAAAGTGGTAGGTTCCACTCAGATCAATGCTTGTGAATAAAATTCGATCTTGATCGACGGTTGAGCTGCACATGCACAAGGTAAGGAAGAATGTAGCATAAAGGACCTCACATACCAAAGGCTCAGATCGCAAGGATTAATATCCATGGTGCAAGCTGCTTAAAAAGGCCCGAAGGTTATGCTGTGCAAAAAGATATAAAAGGATCCACATGAAGTTGGAAAGGTTTGTCTTTTCCAAAGCCTCGAAGCTGTCGAATACCCAACCGCATACAGAGCGCCAGCACAGACAAACCAGGAGACTATGCTAAAAATAAAGGCAGGCCCCTAATACATCCTCAGTGCTATTTGAAAATGGATGTTATAGGAGCAGTATAAGTGGTAGGGGTGAGAGATGATACAGAAACCGAGGTCACATGTCAGAGGGTAGAGGAAAGTCTCGTATATTAGAATGCCGATATTTTCGATACCATCTTGGTGGGAGAAGCCATTGAAGCTGCCAGAGGTAAATTTGAAATCCTTAAAGACCGAGGTAGAGATACCTGTGGTGTTTTTAAATATTTTTTCCATTTCTTCTCTGTTGGCCAAACCCCCCATTGCCCTGAGTTTGTCGAATGGTGTGCAGACAATTTCTCTGTCACCGAAGAAGTTATTATGAATAAGTCAAAGTCCAAAATCCTTTGTTCAGTCCATGCTTCCGTCGTTCGCAAAACCCTGCACATCCTGGATGGGTTTGTCCATATATCCCAAAACTACCAAGAGGAAAATATTATACGTTGCTTCAGATAATCTACCGACAAAAGTAGAGAAACCTTTTTGAAGGCCTATTCAAAACCCAGTGGTGAACCCATTGACCTGTCATACCCTATCGACCTTAGCCAATTCAATGAAGAAACTCAGTGGTGTATATCCCTAGTGAGTCAGTTTTTAGGTCTAGATACCGATGCTTATGTCACAGAGTCATTGTTGAGTCTATTGTTCATCTTGAGTACTTGCTCGGTCGAACCTGAATTGCTCGGGCAATCTTATCAGTGTTGTTGTCTTAAGTTTGATGAATTCCTAGCCGAGAACATCCATTCTCAGTTAGCAAATTTCGACGGCACTAAAGTGTTCAGATTCCAGTCCTTTTTGTTGAGGATGCTTATAGCTTATAATGAAGAAGACCTACAAGTACCTGAATTGGAAATCACTATTGATATGGCCATGGACTATTGTAAGTTCATGAACCAATTCATGGCCGAAGTATATGACCTTTTCTTTCAGGAAAGGTTACCTAGGGTGTTTCCTGAGATGAGACAAATGCTATAGTTGTCAAATAGCAATAAGATAGGGGATTGGTTCCTGCCAGGAATAGCTTCTCCCCAAAGATAATTGGCTAAAATAGTTGCAATAGCCGGGGATGTCTCATCATTGGTCAGCTATTCAGCGACTTCAGTGAAAAGAGGGGGTCTGGAGCCTATGGATACTGAAGAGGTTAACACGGCCAGCATGTCCAAAAGGCAGAAAATAGAATAGGGGCAACAGTTAGTGCAGGTTAAAAAGGGAAATACAAAGGGACATATGAAGAAGAAGAATATGGAGAAAAAACAGAAACAAGAAGAGCCTGAGGCAGCCAAATTACAAATCCAAGAATATGTATTTGACGGGCAGACTCCAAACAGGCATGCATCCAAAGAAGACTGGCTAGGATCTTACCGGGAAAGGGATGATAAAAATTTCAAAGAGACAGCAGAGCTATATAGCAAGGCAACGCGGTTTCCTTACCCAAATGTGGCATTAAAGACTGTAAGGGATCATGCCACTGACACCCTTAGCTTAGCCTTGGCAATGGGAAATAAGGTGTCAAAGGTTAATGTGAACCTCTCAAAGGTTCCCACTACTTACATAATACACCTCAACAAAGAAACCGGGAATATCTTGAATGCTAGACTGCTTAACGCCACCATACAAATGTCCAACCTAGAGGAAAGTAAAACAAAGACTTTGAATATTTTGATAAAGGTAAGAGTAGAGAACAAATCCCTCAAGGACCAAATCAACAATTTGCAAAATGAAGCAATACAAATAGAGGGACCAGCACATAAGGGATTTTTGGCTCAAAAAGGGACCAGCATACAAATTGATAAGGAGAAAGAGATCCAGACAATAAAAAGGAAGTTGAAAATCCCTGCTACCCAGCTCACCCAAACAGAAGAATTGGCTGATTTTGAAAAGAGAAAGAGACATTGAACGCTGAGCTTACTAAGTGCAAAGCCATTGGATGTCTGCTCCCCACTGCCTTTCCTAGGAGCAGACATCCAGATTTTGAAGAAAAGTGAAGCAGAATTAAAAGCCATATTAGCAATAAAAGAAAGGGAGCTTCAAGGAAGGAGTGCTGAGAGTGCAATTCAGTTCATAGGTGTAGCTGGAGAGATAGACAATGGTTCTCTTTGTAGAGCAATGTCCGAGATAGGCCTAAAAGATACAGAGCTTGTTAAGTTAAAGCACAGATCGAGGAACTAGAAAAGGAAAAAGGCGAGGAGAGACAAGAAAAGGAAAAGATGGAAGAGAAATGCCAAGGACTGATTCAACAAAATGCAAAGTTAAGCCAACATGTGGCCGGTAAATTTACCTTGCAAGGAACTAGACATTTGATCTAGGATCAGATCATTATAGAGGATGACAAGTTCCGACCTTATATAGATTTCATTGAAGACCAAGAAAATGCTATGATAGAGGCCAAGAAAAAGGCTCTGACAGTAGTAGGGGAAGTGCAGAAAAGACCTGTGGCAATAATGGAAAATGTCGTTGCTTTCCTAAGCTCCTTGTCGGACGATTTGGCCAATCTGTACGGTATCCAAAACAAGGTTGGTGTTGTCTCCGAGGCTAGAAAGGTAATTGCTAAGCACAGGATGTTGGAGACTATACAAGCCAAAATAGAGGTTATTGAGCACAAATTCAAAGAGGTTATCAGGCTATTCAAACCACTGGTAGGTAGAGGGATCCCTTTCTTCTAGGAAGAGAAGGGTCCTTTATTGTCCCAAAAGGAGTATCGAGAGCATCTAGTTCATTTCCAATTAGACAACAACAAGTTTGGAGACATGCAACAATCATTGTCAAGAAAGATCATTGTTGATAAGCTAGCCAGTGAATTTGAATTGTTGTTTGATTTTAAAGCCACCTATGATGAAGTCTCTGAGACTTCATACCTAGAAACGATGGATCTCAAAGCGCAAGCATTCAACATGGCAGTTGTGACTCTGCCTAGTCCTGACCTATGGAGATCCATTCAGCAATACAGGTTGGCCAAACTCAAAATGCATCCATAGAAGTGGAAATGATAGTATGTAGGAAGTTTTCTCTGTGTGCACGCCCTTTCCAATGATCACCTCTCCCGGAACTCTGTACAGCTATCACTCGCCAGATGGAAGCGTAGAAGACTCTCGTGCTTATTTTCTCTTGCAATCCATATTTCATTTTTTATTTTTTATGTAAATCGTGGCCAATGTGTCACCTAAGAGTTTGTTAGAAGTTGTTTTTCAGTTGTAACAAGTTTTGATTCATGAACATCGGATTGGGAAAGTCCAAAATAGTATAAATATATCTCCTAAAGAGGGAGAAAGGGTTGGAACCGGTGTAATTTTGTAGTGTATTCTTTCAAGAGTATTTTAATAAATTTGCGGGGCCAAGGTCGGCGTTTTACACAGGGATTCATGTGTTGTTTGTATTACAATATGTTGCTTCCTTTCTCATGTGAATGTTTTTCCATTTTATCTCTCCCGTTATGTTTTCTTTCATGTCTGAAATAAGTGTATAACAGTTTGGAATTCATACATGCTATGCTTCGTCTGTTGTTTCAGATATCCACTAAATTTTTATTCTAAAGTTAATACAGAATTCATTTTCCAATTCTCTGTGTTGATGGTTTGTTCATGTTCTTCTTTTCCACCAGATAATTATAATTTGACTATGATTGAATGGCTATCTTGCCTCTGTGTTGAAATCGCCTGCATAAGTTATGTTCATTCCTGTTACACTTCTTGACTCCATCGCCCAATGGTTCTATGTCTTGTTTCAACCAACGTTACAAACAAAATCTATTTTCACTTGTACATATCTGCCATTGTTAATATTTGGTGAGAGATCCCTCACGGAAGAGCTAAAGGCCAGTTCTCTCTTTGAAAGTGGTTCTGCTGTTACCTGGGAGCAGACCTTCCACAACCTTTGGCTCAATTCCAGTGCTAACACTACATAAGTGACGACCGGACCCATGACATCCATTACGTGCAACATTGCTTTAAATTGTTTTATGATCATGTGATAGCTATGGATATACCATTTTGTCTTCATTTGAATTGGTCATATGGTTGTGTTGGTCATTTCAAGAATGCACGTGTATTTCAATGGTTTTGTTTGTTGCACATAAAATACTAGGTGACACATATATGGAACTACTTTGAAATTGGTCATGGCAAAGGAGAGCACGATGGCATTGTTGCATGCATAAAAATTTCCCTTAAAAGGGAAGAGATGGATTTTACAGGTGCTCTCCCTTGAGACACTGCATCTATAGCAAAATGGTGTGCATCTGTGATGGGAGAACAAGCAACAAGGAAAAACCTAGTGTAGAGAATATTCTGGGAGGTGACAAATGTGGATCGATCCAACACACATAGGGTGAACACAGTGCATGGAAATTGACAATTTCATTCAATTAGAAGTTCAGAAAACTTGGCCCTACAAATATGGACAAGATTTAAGGCTTTCTTTTGTGGTTCCTGTAGCATTGATGAATGGTATGATTGTGACACTTTCCACTGATTTGAAGGGGGATAATGAAATAAACCGTGTGGAAGATGATCAAACATATATTTCTATAGACTATGATCACATATCGGATCTCATACAAGAAGGTACAAGAAAGTAAATTTGTAGTACCTAAATCACTACAAGCCTTTACATATAAAGAAATTTTATTTATGTTACATGCAAGACCTTTTTTAATAAATGTATTGTTAACTCAACCTATTTCCTTTCACAGGTTAGATATATGTAGTGGTTGCCCCAAAAAATAATGAATGGGGTTCTGACTATTGGTTGGCTCGTTGCTTAGAGGGGAAACAAACCATTCTCGAACCCATTACAGATGATGAAAATATTGAATTCCCAACTGGATATATGGTTATAAAAGGGGAGTAGTTAACACTAGAAGCACAACATAAAAGGAAGGGTGGGTATGTATATCAAGATTATCGACCAAGCGCTATTATATACCACTTCACCAACCTGGTAGTTGGTATAAACATCAAGTTGTGCACACTTTTGAACAAAAATAGGGCACATGTATGATACCATTTACCTCATTTAGAGCATGAGAGATTGATGGACACCATCGACAGCAGAGATCATCCATATGGCCTACTCGATTGAGTGCATTGTCAAGTGTTACTAGATTGTCTAGTGTGGCTAGATTGTCAGGTGTGTTATTTAAACTTTAAAGTGTGTGATGAAGAATAATTTCAATACCATTCACCTATACAATTTCAATACTAACCTATTGTTGACGAATACCATTCACAGAAATCCTACTATTCACAGTATACTGGACAATATAAAAATGATTCTACACCCTCGGGTGAGTTATCTATAAATAATGTTTGGTAATTTCATTGGGTTCTCTTTATTTTCTTATGAGAGTACTAATGTTTAGCATTTTGTGTGCCTAGGATACAAACACGATCTATGGCACAATGGAGGCGCCAAGAACTAACGGTGTCTTTAGACACCACCAAATAGAATTTGAAAAATAACATGTTTTAGAGTTGTTGCAATTTGCTTTTAATGAATATTTGTATATTAATGCACATTTAATTACATTCGTGGGTCAAATATTGGAACTCTTTCCTTGGTGGGTCAACTCCACAAAAAAATCCATCGTGGGACTATTGGTAGTGTTTCCATATCGGCCTTTCCCATACACACCTACAGGAGCCAACGACATGCAATTATGCCGATCCATTTGGTTTTTTGCTTCAGGACCAAAAGTTACCAAGTGTCCCTGAACCACATTTTGAGACAACTTTCAACTGGACATAAATCGACAACCGAAGGTCGGATCGACAAACCATCGACTATGTTGGTCTCCTGGAATGTGAGTACATCTAGGGGGCCCTCTCCAGCCTGTTTGCATTTCCTAGTGACTACATTGTGCACTCATTTCATAAACTAGGGTTTTGCTCAGTTTCCTTGAATGCAACTCTTGCCTTGGTGGGTAAACTCTGCAAAAAAATCCACCGTGAGACTAATGGTAGTGTTTTCATATCAGCCTTTCCCATACACACCTGCGAGATCCAACATCATGCAATTATGCTGATCCATTTGGTTTTTCGCTCCAGGACCAACCAAGTGTCCCTGAACCACTTTTTGAGGCGACTTCAACTAAGAATAAATAGACAACCGAAGGTCGGATCGACAAACTGTCGACTTCATTTGTCTCCTGGCATGCGAATACATCTAGGGGCACCTCTCTAGCCTATTTTCATTTCTCGGTGACTACATTGTGAACTAATTTTATAAACTAGGGTTTTGCTCAATTTCCTTGAATGCAACTCTTGCCTTGGTGGGTCATCTTTGCAAAAAACTCCCCTGTGGGACTATTGGTAGTCTTTCCTTATCATCCTTTCCCATAGACACCTGCATGAGCCAATGATACTGTGGACGGGGATCATTTTAGGGGCGAATTTTAGCCTAGTGGGATATTTTCCATCTTTTTCTCCCCAAAAAGATTTGCCATTTTGCATTTTTTGAAGCCCTGTTTCGCCCAATTTTGATGGGGTAAGCAATTTTCACCCTAAAAATCGCCAAATTATTATATAAACGATGTAAAATCCTTGGAAATTAAATTTTTTTTTTTAAATATCACCAACCATTTTATAGTTGGCATTTTAAGAATTGGTAATATTCGCCAACATTTATACACTCTTAAATAAGTATGGTTCCTTACAATCATCCCTAACTGTGGGACTTTCAACTAAGAATAAATAAACAACCAAAGGTCAGATCGATGAACCGTCGACTCCATTTGTCTCCTGACATCTAGGGGCCCTCTCCATCCTGTTTTCGTTTCATGGTGACTACATTGTGCATTGATTTCATAAACTAGGGTTTTGCTCAGTTTCCTTTTATGCAACTCTTGCCTTGGGGGATCAAATCTGCAAAAAGATCCACTGTGGTACTATTGGTAGTGTTTCCATATCATCCTTTCCCATAGACACCTACATGAGCCAACGATATGCAATTATGCTGATCCATTTGGTTTTTCTCTCCAGGACCAAAAGTCACAAAGTGCCCTGGACCACTTTTTGAGGCAACTTTCAACTGGAGATAAATTGACAACTGAAGGTCAGATCGATGAACCATCGACTCCATTGGTCTCCTGGAATGCGAGTACATCTAGGGGAACCTCTCCAACCTATTTTCATTTCTCAATGACTACATTGTGCACTGATTTCATAAACTAGGGTTTTGCTCAGTTTCCTTAAATGCAACTCTTGCCTTGGTGGGTCATCTCTGCAAAAAAATCCACTATGGGACTATAGGTAGTGTTTCCATATAATCCTTTCCCATACACACCTACAAGAAATAATTTCATGCAATTATGTTGTTCCATTTGGTTTTTCACTCCAGGACCAAAAGTCACCAAGTGTCCCTGAACCACTTTTTGAGGCAACTTTCAACTGGATATAAATCGACAACCAGAATTCGGATTGACAAATCATCGACTCCGTTGGTCTCCTGGCATGTGAGTACATCTAGGGGGACCTATCTATATTGTTTTCATTTCCAGGTGACTACATTGTGCACTCATTTCATAAACTAGGGTTTTGCTCAGTTTCCTTGAATGCAACTCTTGCCTTGGTGGGTCAACTCTTCAAAAAAATCCACCATGGGACTATTAATAGTGTTTCCATATCAGCCTTTCCCATACACACCTGAAGGAGAGAATGACATGCAATTATGCTGACCCGTTTGGTTTTTTTCTACAGGACCAAAAGTCACCAAGTGTCCTTGAACCACTTTTTGAGGCGACTTTCAACTGAACATAAATCGACAACCGGAGGTTGGATCGACGAACCATTGACTTCGTTGGTATCCTAGAATGAAAGTACATCTAGGGGGCCTATCTAGCCTGTTTTCATTTCCCAATGATTATATTGTGCATTTATTTCATAAACTAGGGTTTTGCTCAATTTCCTTGAATGCAACTCTTGCCTTGGTGGGTCAACTCTGCAAAAAAATCCATTGTGGGATTATTGGTAGTGTTTCCATATCGGCCTTGCCCGTAAACTAGGGTTTTGCTCAATTTCATGGGATGCAACTCTTGCATTGGTGGGTCAAATATTACATTGGTGACACACATATGTTAATTTCTGAAGTCTCATTAATTTTCCCTAGTTCAAAACTTTTCTACATGGAATCATAGTTTTTTTTATTTGGGACCACTCTATAGGTGAAAGAGGTGCTCGGTATTCCAATTGTTGTGTACTTAGGTTAGGTGCTTCAATTTGTTGATATTGTTGGGTGTGATACCCTAAGTTTCTTGGGAGATGCTCTTGGACCCTAAAAATGTTTTTTTCTTCTTCATATTGTTGTTTTTTTAACATGGATATAGTTATGGTGCCTTGCTTATATTTTAAGATTGTGTCTAGACTTGGATGGTATGTGGACGTTGGAGCTTTAATACGTGTGACATATGATAGGTCATTATTAAACATGTTTCAAGAGTAGGAGGGGGTATGAGTGTGGATCTTGGTTATAATGTTACTTATCACATGTGAGTGATGTTCTATTTCTTCCTTGTTTGAATAAGAATGTTTTGATAGAATTCCTTATATGATATATGTATAGTATAAAGTTCAATTTGAAGGAAAATTGTGCACCATCAATGATTGTAGTTTGTTAAGAGAGGGTGTTCTTTACAAATTTCTTGTCGATCAAGTGGAACTTGTACATTCTATGCAATTTCTTAGGTAGAGGGAATTTACCTTTATGATACTCTTTCTTGAAAATTCTCTTAGAAAGAGAGACTTGACCTAGCTCAGGTTAGTGTGTCGGTTTTCAAAGGTTTTGACGTGTGTTATAGAGGTTATGATGTTAAAAATTTGATGATATCCCTACATGGGTTGTTGATTGAACCATGATCTTGGTATTTCATTAAGAATGGATTTCTGAAGTTATATATCTTTCTAATTTTCATAGATACAATTCATTTGTGTTGGTCTTGTATGGAGATGTGATTATCTTTGTAGGATGTCCTAAACAACTTATGATGTGGTGTCTAGTGATTTTCTCCCATGGTGTTGACTTGAGGGATGATGGATTTTGGAAATTTTTTGATGATGCAGAGTTATGTTCCTTCATATTCACAGGTGGTCAACATTCTTGGAGGTTTGAGATGTTGTGATCTAACTAGATGGTAGGTCTAGTAGATTTGCAATGGGATCTTACTCGTATTGGTGAAAACACTTTCCTTATAAGAGGGAGTATTAGCTTTCAAAGTTACTGCAAAATCCCTTACACCGTGTTTAGGGGTGTTTCATGAGACTTGGGGTACATAGTATATGATTATCCATGGGGTGGTATGTTACATACATAAATATTAGAGGTTGATTACTTAATGGTTACTTGATCTTAGTTGGATGAGTCATACATTCTTCCTTGAAGTATTGTAGATATTCAAATAGTTAGTAGGATATGTCATGATAATGTCTATAATATCATTATATCACATAGGTGAACCACACATTAAGTATGATGTTAATTAATCGCATACTTAATGAAAGAAATAGTTAAACATATCTGAAAGGCATATAATAAATATCATGTTCCCATATAAAGTCAACCATATATATAAATCTAAACCTTGATTTATATTATATGTACAAATAATGTTTATAAAAATGGAATTCCATGGCCATAATAAAAAATAGTGGATCATACTATACATCTGTTTGTATACAAACAAAATGGTACATGTATGTATCCCCCCTATACATGAAATCTATTTATCCCCCCTATACATGAATTCTATTTATCCTCCTTATACATGAATTCTATGTATCCCCCCTTTCACTGCCACTGTCAGTGGATTTTGAGAAGTTTGTCTTTGTTTTTTAGCTGCTCGATGGTGTTCCCCAATGCCAAACAAGAGGAATGTATCTCATTTCTAGGGACTGCACACAAATTAAAATTTGTAAGCTAGTTTACAAACCTATAAAAATTCTATGTACATTTGTTCAAATTCCAATCTAGTATAACATTTTTACTTACTGTCTGTGTGTAAGTAATGGTGGGTCGGGGTGTAACTGTATGTACCATCAGTGCCTCGCTAGAAGAGGCCCCGATTGGGTGCTATTCAAGCACCACTCGCTCACTATCAAGCTGCATAAAATAATATATATGTCAATGTTAGCAAATCAATGGGTGCACCAAAAAGATACTTGCATGTATAAAGAAAACTATACTACATGGAGGGAAAATGACTTTTTCAAAGAAAGCGAGGCATACATGTNGGGTGCACCAAAAATATACTTGCATGTACAAAGAAAACTATATTACATGGAGGGATAATGACTTTTTCAAAGAAAGCGAGACATACATGTACCTTGGGGGGATAGGTCGGTGAGCAACGGCCCCAATTAGGTGCTCTTCAAGAACCACTCGCTCACTATCAAGCTGCATAAAATAATATATATGTCAATGTCAGCAATCAATGGGTGCACCAAAAAGATACTTGCATGTACAAAGAAAACTATACTACATGGAGGGACGATGACTTTTTCAAAGAAAGTGAGACATACATGTACCTAGGGAGGAGAGGTGGATGAGAAACGGCCCCGATTGGGTGCTCTTCAAGCACCACTCACTCACTATCAAGCTGCATAAACTAATATATATGTCAATGTCAACAAATCGATGGGTGCACCAAAAAGAAACTTGCATGTACAAAGAAAACTATACTACATGGAGGGACAATTGGGGAAATAGAGATACAAGATAAGAAAGATATACATATACCTGGGGGACATGAAGAGGTGTGTAACCAATGGGTGAAAGAATTGATACCATACTAAAAGGATGGGCATATGCATGAGTGAGTAAGTTCGCTCGATGGATAGCGCTATCGAGCATATGTTCCTACGTAAAAAAGCATAAAGATACAATTATACAATTTCATATAATAAAAAATGGTACATGTTGAATCATTAAAAGAATAATTAAAAGCATACATGTACTTGTGAATCCTCAGCTATCTGTGACGGACATGTCTCAGATGCTACATACTCATCCTTCCCACCCTTCATAAAATATATTGTATCAATATTAAGATGTATTAAATGTGCCAATCCCTACTATAAATGTGTAAATCATGATGATAAATCAAAAATTAATGTTCTTACAAGTAATTATGAAGCACCAAATGATATGCAACACTGACCACTGCATCCATATCATGAGCGTCAACCGGCGGAGTATGGAATTCTGGGGTCTCACTGGACACCAGCTATAAACGTTTTCACATAGATTGTCAGATACTTAAAATATAAATAATTTATGAAACAATTGAACATTGTGATATAAAAAATAATAAACTATGTGAAGAACGGGTTTGACTTACATATTGGAGTAACCCATCACCACTAAACTCCGAAGAAATCCCATAGCATATGTTTCAATAAGTGGTGCAAGGATGTGGCATGGCGTGACGCTCTGAACCCTCTGCATGTCCACTGTGATGTCTAGATATGGTAGGGTGGGGAGACCTTACTGGATCCTCTATGGGTAATGGTCCAGCCCCAGATGTGTTAGACCTAGATGTGCCAGCCCCAGATGTGACAACCCCTTGGCCTACTTTTCCCTCGACAACAATCCCATGTCGAAGCAATATATCTGTCAAATCGAATAATGCCTCATGCGTGTCATCAATCACAGGACCTATAGGAGGATATAAACGATGGGGGTTTGGTGTGCACAAAGGTTGTCGCACACGGTTTGGATCAGTCCTCGCCCCTTTCCTATCTTGGGGCATCCCATGTCCTACCCCCTGGAACTCTAAAATATCATAGTAATTTACATGTTTACCCAATATAAATTTAGCATACAATTTCTTGAGGAAATAGAATGGGATGTCTCTATTACCATGAGGCTCTTCATCGAAGACCGTGTACCAACGATCCATCTAGTTGAATTTAATATTTGGTTCTATGCACCAGCCTATAGAAATGTATGGTCTACTAGTGGGAGGAACCAATCAAGTGATAGAGTCCCAGAATAGTGAAAAATTTTGATCTTTTGTTATCTTTAATTTCTTTACATCTTTGTAGCTCAACCCAGTGGAATAGTATTGCCTCTAGGAATCCCTATAGGAGCTAATGTTGTACAATGCTCCCTGAGCATTGGAAATTGTATTTGTAACGTTATCTAGGTCCTCTCCCAATTATCGTCTTATCTGGTCCCCCCCTCTAAAAAGTGAACTAAGGCATCTCAATGCATGGAAAACGACCAAGAATTTTTGAATTCCTATTGTGTTCCTCCTCCATTAGTTCAGTGTTTGGATTTGATTTTAGGTTTGGGTTATTGGTGGTTTGGTTTTGTACATTTTCTTCAAGATTTTTGTTGTCTATTAATATAAAAATAACCAACTTTAAATTGAATTAATATTTCATTCTTTGTTTTAATTAAAATTTTATTAAATTAAAAGAAAAAATCAAAACAATGCTTGCCTAATCCAAAACAAAAAAGAACAAAACAATT
Organism: Pseudotsuga menziesii; assembly: GCA_001517045.1. Classification (NCBI taxonomy): domain Eukaryota; kingdom Viridiplantae; phylum Streptophyta; class Pinopsida; order Pinales; family Pinaceae; genus Pseudotsuga; species Pseudotsuga menziesii. The sequence goes on from LPNX011063793.1 coordinate 233,654, forward strand.
CTTTCCTAATCCTAAACCAAAACAACAATGAAATTATTACCTTCCATTGCATCCAAATCGTATTCCCTCTAAGTCATATGCACTCTAAATCTATCTCCTTCCGTCCAAATTGTGTGCACTCTAAATCGATCTCCTCCCTCCAAATCGTATGCCCTCCAAATCGCTTTCCCAATATATCTCGTTCTCGTTCTACGCGGCCTGCAATGCAAAATGAGCAAATATAGGTCGTGAGCCTGTGTTTTTTTTTTAAGTTTTACATACCGCAAGTGCGATATATCGCACTTGCAGTTTGTAATTCATAAAAATCGCAAGTGTGGTATATCGCACTTGCGATATAGTCTAAATAACTTTTGCTTCAGTTCTAGGAAATGGTTTTCCTAAACCAAACCATCCATAACGCATTTCGTTTTCAGACTTCCCTTTTTTTTATTTTTATAATGGCACTAAAAAGTGGAACCTTCTTCGTGTACATGCCCTAATTACAGTAGGATGTTTATCTTAAACCTAGATTTGCAGCTATATTCATAAACATAAATGTTTTATGCATTCTTATAGAACAATTACCTATCAATGTATCAATTCTAGATATTTGTTTATATATTTTGTTAATGCCTATGAAATTCTAGATTAATTATTTAAGGCTTCTTGGCTTGGGTATCCATACCCAAGTCAAGGATTGCTAGTTATTCTTGTCTACTATAGATTCAATTTCTTTTCAAACACTCGTTTCCTTAATCGATTAAATATATGTGAATTATTTTCTGTTTTCTTATGTCATAACTTAAAATAGATCTAGTTAAATTACGATTAAGGTAGATGAAGATAACAATCTTAAAATACTAAACAAGTTACAGACAGAACATAAAAATAATAAACAAAAGTGCAATACACTAAATGGCTTCCCCTATCGGGATTAAGAGCCGAGGAGTTTTCTACAGAAACTATAATTTAATAAACCTCTTTTCAAAAACAATTTACCAGATCAAGAGTATTCAGATTGGGATCAAGGGGATCTAATTAAACAATTAAGAATACCTTACTATGACAAACTATTAAGACAAATGTACCAACCCTCCTCGATCTACCACATATCTAACTAACAAACAGAGAATCATAAATATCATACAGTTATATATATTATACAATATGAACCAAAAGGAGAATCATCAAAATACCTTCACTTATAGTTAAATAGTTCGTATTAGTCATGATATTCATCTAATCAACAAAGATTCGCAGATATTTTATCTATCAGTTAAGAACCGAAAATCCAGGAAGATAATTAACTCAACACTACATTTTTTCCAATCAAACGCCCTTTAAAATCATAACAGCAAATTTTCCCCTGTTCCAAAGAATGGTCATAAGTCCAACGAAGGATGGAAATGATCGACTAACCGATGATTATTACAAATTTAATTACGAAATAAATTTGAGTTAAAAAAAAATTCAACAGTAAATGTATTAAGTATTATAACCAACATTTATTTATCAAAATCGAATGTACAGATAGCTAACTGGATCTATCTAGAAATGCATTACCAACATACGGGTAATTAACCCGAGGAAACATTATTTTAATACCATGGACTTCAATTTCAACAAAAGTAGTGAATCTTCCCAAATGATAGAAATACCATCATAGGATGGCCATCATTATTTAAATTACGTATACATGCAATTACATGTTAATAAACCAAGTCAATCTGCATACAGCAAAACCATTTAAATGGTTGTAAGCCCATCTTAGATGGAAGCCGTAGTTTTAATTAAAAGTTTAACAACTAAGAACTTAACTAGCCAACAAAACAAACGTTGAAGCGGATAGGTTGTAAGCCTCTGCAAAACCGATCTTAAACCCTAAGGGTTATAAACAAAACCCTAAAAACTTATTTGGATAGAGCTGGAGATGTTTTGTTTCTCCTCTCATCCTCTTCGCTCTGTCAAAAGAGCTATGTACAACAACCCATGAAAACAGTTAGCACTGTGGGTAGTTTCCTTCAAATGCAAAAAGAACAAGAGAAAGGGTTTGTGCATTGTTTTATCTGGGTGTTCTAAGATGTGGGCCTGGGAGGAGGTGACCTTGTCGCCTGCCTCACCAGTGCTCTTAACCTGCAAAACGAATAGTTGCATTCGGAATGAAATTTAAGAACAATATACTTTAAGCAAGTTAAAACTTCAAATTTATTACCTTGGACGAGTTATAGAGAGGGCCAGGGGTCAGCTCCTCCGAGGTTTCCCTTATCCCTCCTTTGCCTACATCCAAAAATAGTGGAGTATTATTAAATGCATTAAACCATCTTAAAAATACCTAATAAAAATTGCAGAGTTCAATTTTGGTTTAGTTACCTGTCAAAAGGGCAGTGCTCATAGCCGAAGTTCGTGCCAGGGTTGCTGGAAGGTTAAGTAGCATGCTACAGGAGACCGTTGGAGCTGTGGAAACTGTTGGTTTGCCTTGGAAATCATCAAAGGAAAACACCATTAAAATCGCAACCAGGTTTCACACCCAAAACCCTTCACTAACGCAAATGAAGAGAATAGAACTTGACCCTCTCTCCCATAGACCAAACAAACCGAGAATGAAGGGTTCAGACTAACAATGACATATTAACTCGTTGCAACCCTTGCTAGCAAAACCATATAGGTGCACAGCTGAGATGTGTTCTCGAAGCCCGTTTTGAAATCCTGGTTGCATTGTCAACTCGCAACCAGGATAACACCTTTAAGTCGCAAGTCAACCAAGGTAGAAATCATAACTCATGGCCAAATGTAATCATGGCTTACAATCATTGCATTGGGCCAATGATAAAAACTATGGTAAATACCCTTATCTCATAACATATCAAACCATTGCCACCTAAACAACAAGTCATTAATATATACCAAGACCCAATCTTAGTGTAAAACACAAACTTGGTGATATATATATATATATATATATATATATATATATATATATATATATTACTTTTAAATCAATGTCACGTAGTGNACCTTGGTTCCCTCTTCACATGTTTAAGGATAGCAATGGGACCAAGGTTATACCTTGAAGTCCTATAAGCCTTTTATAGCAAAGGTTCATGGGGTTAAGACCATCCACTTGGTCTCCCCTTTGTTGTCATGTACACTTTGGGCATCTTTACAACAAAGTCCCAAACTTAGCCAGAGGGCCGAGTATGCTTAATAACCATAACAAAATAATTTAGCACGAAAACATCACATGTAGGTTGACGACAGCGTGAGGGTTCTCTTCCCTTAGCAAACCTCCTTGGTGCACAATTTATAATAGATGTATTTATACCATAGCACTATGTGTTCTCTAAGATATATGTTATATCAATTTTTTTTATGGATTTCTGAGGTATCAATTTTTTCATTAATTTCCTAAAATGACATTTAAAATCTAAACATACTTAAAGTACAATTTTTTTTTATCTATTTTAATTTCCAAATAGCTTTCTTTCAAAATTTAATTGGTACGGTATCACCAAAATTTAAAATAAAAATAAAATATAAACATGAAAAGCTTTCTTATTTTTTTGTCATTTTTAACAATATCCGATTTTAAATATGAAATATCTTGTCTTTTTTACTGATTTCCTTCTTAGTGCCTAAGTTTATTAAAAGAAATATCTCTTTAATGTTTCGTTTCTTGCTTGAATCTTGAAAATTAATTAGTCTCACGGCCTAAGTTTATTAAAAGAAATATCTCTTTAATCTTTGGTTTCTTGCTTGAATCTTGAAAATTCATTATTTTCACGGCTTGATTTCTTTTGAATAACGGGGATTGATTTCGCTTGTCCAGGTGCAGGAGTTTTGATCAACAATGCCTCTCATCGAGTTTATAAGTAGATCTAATAGTTAAGAGTATGTGTTTTTTTTAGACCTGTTTATAAAATTCATTAATTTTTATCTACTTATTTCAATAATATTAAAAATAAATTATTCATTTAACTATTTAATTCTTGTAATTTTTAAATTTATTTTTATATTATAAATTTTCTTCAATAATTTCTCTCTTTTCAAAAAAACTTACAAAATTAAATTTATTGAAATGCCTCATAGCCAATAACTTTAGCTTTTATATTATTAGTCCCTTAGGTGCCCTCTAAGTTCCCAAGACCACTATAGAGTGGTTGTTCGTCATGGCCACCGAGTTGGTGTTAAAGGTGAACCAGGGATAGGCTCTGAACTATTCCACCTAGGTTTTTCTCGGCATTGTCAGATTTAAAGTCAGCTTTGGAAGCATTTCTTCTATGAAGTATTGAGTGCATATTAAATATTATTTGGAGTTCGATTCTTTTACCATCATAACATTAGAGTGGTGCACACTCACTTTAGATTATAAACGATCAATTCAGTTTTTTTCAAATTTTTATTTTATTTTTTTCAAGGTATAGAGTATGTTGCTAATAACTCACTCTTGTTTTTATGTATGTAAAATTTCTATTATATTTGATAAATAGTAAATTAGTTGGCTTAAAATATTTATTTTTAATTTTATATATTTTTATTTTCAAAATAAATTAGTATATTTATTTTTAATTTAGATATTTTTATTTTTATTTGATCAATTTTATGTAGTTTAAAAAGAATTTATAATATATATGAAATTAATAACAAATTTTAAATTTTAAAATTAAATTAAATCAAAATATTTCTTATAATGCGTTATGATTTTGGAGGGGTTAGTTGTAAATTGTAATAAAAAAACTATTTAAATAAAAATTGCAGCATTAGTTAGTTGTAAATTGTAATAGAAAAAGCTATTTAAAGAGAACTTGTAGTATGAGTTATTTGTAAATTATAATAATAAAAAACTATTTTATTAATAAAAACTGTATTTTCTAATTTTTTGGGTTTTTCTGTGGTTAGACTTTTAAAATTGGACAAGATAGGGCTAGGCTTTTTGGGTGGGTCAACCAGCCTTTGCTATAATTGTCAAGCTGTGAATAAAAAAAATGAAGACTGTATTAACCTTGCCTGCAATGGGTTTATAATGACAAGTTGTTTTGTTTATTATTACAATTTGTATAAATTGTTTTGTTTATTATTACAATTTGCATAAATTGGCATGATACAATTCATATAACTAAAAGAAAGTTGGTGATAAAAGATAGCTAAATCTTAGACAACCAATTTATTACAATAACTATACTCATATAGAAGTTTTCTAATCTGATTATGATGTTCCTACATGTTCTAATCTGTCCATGATTTATACATGTTCTAATTTGTCCATGATTTATGGTTTCCAGGGATGCCTCTGTGTTTTTTCATAATTTTCCCTGTAATTTATTATTATTTTTCACCGTAATTAAGGATTTGAGATCTGATAGTTAATGTTATCGAGCTGGAGGGTATTCTCCTGCTGCTATGAAAGCCAAAGAGAAAGAACATGGCTGTTGTTGTACTAATGATTACAGAATGTTGTTAATGATTCCAAACAAATTTCAGGAATATGTGGTACAACAGTGCCAGTTTCATCAACTCCTACGAGCTTCGTCAATTCCTTGTCAGCTTCATCAATTCAGGCATCTGTAGTACAACTGTGCCAGCTTCGTCAATTCCTTGAGATGGAGGACCATGCCATGGATTCTCAATGAATTATAATGGGTTTATAACGCAAGCTAAGTCATACTGTCCCCATGGTTGAAAAAGAACAGGCTAAGTTCACTTTCAATGATGCCTTGATAATGAATAAAAAAACGATATACCCATAAAAAAAAACAACATACAAGTTTTGACTATGAATTGCCCCACCATAAGAATTTGAGCCATGGACTTGCAACTTCACTTACTGGAATGTGTTCCCTTGAGGAGGCCTGTCATTTCAGCTTTCAACGTTATGGATTTAATTCTATGCAATCATGGCATGAAAATTTTGACTGTGACTTGATTGTACCCAGAGGGAGCCAAAGGACTTAGAAAGTAATTTCTGATTCGTTGTTTTTGCATACAATAAATTTACTCAACTATGACACCTTAAATCACGTCAACCCTGCAAAGATGCAACAATCTTATTTCAGCATCAAAATCTGAAGATTAAAAACTAAATTAAAATAATTACGTCCAATAAGCTCGAAGAAACATGACACTAAAATAAAAACCTCCTATCAGCTAGAAGAAACAGGACACCTTAGCCACTGTGTGACGCTATAGATCAAACTACTTGGTCTTTCTTCAAAATCAATCAGATTCACTCTTTCTTCGCCATCTCCTTTACCCACAAGACTGCCTTGAAATCTGTGTGTTTTGCTTGGAAATGGGTGTTGTATAAATCTCTAAACAGAGGAAGTACGATTGTGCTTCGTCTGTTAGTAAACTGAATCCATATCCCAATACTCAGCGAGAAACAGATATAAAGTGCTCACCTTCCTCTCATGAGTGGCCTTTCTTATGGTATTTTAACACTAGTTTTCTTACGTACAAATCATCCATTTGTCTCTGTCAATATTATATTGTTACACTTAAAAACATATTGTAAGATTACAATTCTAAGAACATGTGTTGATGAGAGAGCGATGTGCTGGACATGGATAGAGATGCATTTTAGGCACCTACACAAATGATTCATGTTATGTTTTGGTTGGATAGATATTTTGGGACTTTTCCTCTGAGCATCTTTGACTTATCTTCAATCAAACAGATTAATGGTAGTCAAGAATTCACAATCTTTGTGATTGTAAAAGTATTTGACTTTCATATAAGATAAAGTAGTCCTCCATTTTCCTTTTTTAGCCTTCAATCAAACAGCAGCTGAATGGTAATAAAGAATTCAAAATTTATATGATTATAAAACATATAAGATCAAGTAATCAGCCGTCATTCATCATTCACTAAAGACTTTAAAAGTAGAATTGCCATAATTTCATTTTCATTATGTTTCTGCTTTTTCATTTTCCTTACATCTCAATTACTTTACATTTAACTTTTCATTAGAACACTTTTTCTTAGATCAATCATAAACAAGCCATTTTTTCAATGAATTAGATTTTATAAATAATATTGGAATGATTCCATTTTTATTATACTTCTGCATTTTCATTTTCTTTATATCCCAATTACTATAAATTTTCACTAAAACACTATTTTTTTAATAATCATATTTATAAATCCATTTTTTCAATTAATTAAAAAGTTTTATCTATAAAAACATTTTTTAAATGAATCTAAAAGTTTGACAGATTCTGTGGTTTCTTATTGGACAGATAGTAAATTCCAAGGTAATTTTACTTTAATGTTTGGTTTTAAATGATTAAGGTTAAATATCTATACACAAATGTGTAACTGGTAAGTTAAAATTATTTTTTTAATGTCACTACATGATAATGGTAAGTTAAAATTATTTTTTTAATGTCACTACATGATAATGAAGACTCTGAGTTCTTGATTTTGTTGTGTGATAATTTTCAATGGAGGCTATGAGTTCTTGTTTTTGTTGTGTGATAATTTTCAATGGCATTGTTGTAGTTACTGATGGATAATTGTGTTTTTACTAGAGAATGTCAACCTGCTATTTTTGGAAGAAACAAGGTAAAAACATTTTTACAGACCAGTAAGAATTGAACAAATGACTTCTAAAAACTTAACCTCCACAAATATCAATTACCCTACCACCACATGCCAAAGTCCAGCAAACATACCTACAAACCGCTACACATATATTTATATATATAATGTCATACCTATCAATTACCCTACCACCACATGCCAAAGTCCAGCAAACATACCTACAAACTGCTACACATATATTTATATATATAATGTCATACCTAGATTTGTTGTTACACATATATTCTTAAATGGGCATAGTTAAAGAATTCATGAAAAAACTTAAAAATATAGCCATTGCACACCTTGACCTGCTGAAACTGGTGTACCAGCACATTTATGATTCCTTCCTCCCCTGCTTTTCCTGTTCCTGTTCAGTTCCATAAACTTTGTTTGGAGTAGGCTACTTTCCAGAAATATTGTTTATAGCCAGACTCGCTTACGCGCACATGATCAACTAACATTTGAAAGAGCTTCGCATCTAAAACTGAGGTATTTCACTAAAGTTGGTTTTCCAAATTCTTACTCGCCGATTTTAACTGTGGTGTACCCACCTTTTCCACTTTCGATTGATCTTAATGTTAACCCATCATAACTTAAAAATATCATATGGGAAAGGGAGAATCCAACATCATAAATAGGTGATAGGTCTTTGGTCAATAAGGGTTTTCTCTTCCACGCTACCTTAGCTATGATTCCTTCTAGAGAAAGAACCTATGATTTCTTGACCTAAGCTACGGTATAAGAGGCTTGAGAAAGGACCCAATAAGCTTGAGAATAAAAATCAAAACAGTCGTTAGTTGAACAAAACAGCTCATCTGGCATACCTTCCCGTCATTGAATTTGATCCAGCATCTAAGTTTGATAGGTAAGTGGACATTCTCTGCTAAAATGATTGTCTGTGATTATCCATTTTTCAAAAATGTTGTGGGGATGATAGCTATACTCATGGACTTGAACTAACAACCATCGAACAACAGCCAAGTTTGTCTTGGCATATGACTTTGGATATTTTATGAATAACTAAAACCAAGAGTATTTAGTGAACATATATTAGGGGAAGAAATTTTGATTTTTTTAGTTTACTTTTATTTTTTATTGGTAAAAGTGCTGGGCCTTAACTTTTTTTTGTCTAACCCTTACCATAATCAAACATATATAAGCTAAGTTACATACTTCAACCATATATATATAAGCTAAGTTACTGATCATATCTTTGGAGACAGTCTTTGTTTGAATGTATATGATGATCTTTGATTCAATAGAATAACAAGATGTGGTATTTTTTCTGCTGAAAAAAATATTTCCTGACTGATCCTTACACACAGCTCACTACATGCCTTGTTTTGGACTAGGAACAAGCAATTAATCTGCAATTCAGTCTTTCTTCACAGAAAGATCCTTAAGCGAGAGGATCGACTGATATTCTGATCATATGCTGGGGGAGAATCCATGATTGGAGAGTTGGTATATTTCCAGGAAGTCGAGATTTCCTGCATGCTCAAACACTAATGATATCGAAATCTAACCTTCCCCATCTACTAACTCTGTTGACGAGGGACTCATATGCTTGCAAGGAAGCGAGTGACTAAACCATAGTTAACACTTGTGACAATGAACTTGTGATGAGAGGAGCCCCGTCGCTCGTGAAAGAGCGTTGCAATTGTTTAGTTGGGCTACTTTTCTCACCTTTTTAGTAAACCCTACATAAAATAAAATAAATATAAGTTCATTTTAAACTATGATCTACTTTTTTGTAAACTTGATCTAATCTCGATGTAATGATGCACAAGCACTGATCCATGCAAGCCATTGACGTTGTTGAATTTGTAACAGTAATCACAGAGATGCATATACCTTGTTTTCTCTATATCGTTTACAATGTGTATTATACTTGAATATTTAGAGATTTGTTTGTGAAATCAGTGTGACATATGTATTGTTGTGTATAGATTAGGAAGGGAAGATATTGTTTTTTTAATTCAAAATAAAACTAGGTGAGCAGGTGTTTTTATTTCAATATATTGTCACTTGTTTTTAAGAATTTTATAATCAAAATTTCATAATCTTAATTGTAATAATGAATTTTATAATCAAAATTTCATAATCCATAATATTCATAGTTATTCCATAATCGGGAATATTCATAGTTCCAGGAATTAATTGTCATAACTTCCTTGCACTTACTAAAAAACCAAATAATTATTTCTTTCAAAAACGAATTAGTGATTGATATGCTACATTACTATGATGTGACCAACCGTTTGTTTCAGTCTTCAACCATGACTAGTGAGTTTCAATTCTCTGGTATCAACAGCCATAGCCGCCATAAGTTCACCCATGAGAATTTATGAGAATTTGGTGGCCCGAAATCTCCGTTAGGTTTTCACTCCCAATCCTGTTGTTTTAACTCCACCCAGCTCTCACCAAAACGTTTCTGTTTCTAGTCGTTTCACAGCTTGATGCATTTGTTGTCTCTCTTTTGAAATGGATTGAGGAATGGGCGTTTCTTTGCTGTCTATATTTTGAAACGCTTACCACAAATTCACTGCAAATTTTATTACTACACGATTTCAACAGAAGCTGTTCACGGATCAGTTGGCTAATGTGTTGAATGTTACAGTAGTTTGAAGGAGGAGCGAGTTGTTCCATTGATGTTCATGGAATGGGTGTACTGGACCAAAAAAACAAAAGGTGAATTATCATTGGAAGGCCTGTCAATAACAGATATGGTCGCATTCGTTGGTATGTGAAGGCCAACTCTTGCATTTTTTGTTATTGATTTGTGTAGGAGATAGACTTTTATGAAATCTTTTGGGGTTTCCCAATGCACATGTAGAAAACACAATTAAACAAGATAAAGGATGAGGGGTTTGTAGCTTTAGTAACAAAAGGATAGAGAGAGCTGTATGAGTCACTCCTTGCATTTAATCCACCATGAGTTGTCCAAGTTCTCGGTCTGCAAAATCCGTAAAACCAGAGAAAACACAGCTGCCCAAACCCTAAACATATTTTTAAAATCAGATCCAGATCCCGCAAGACCATATACAAATTTCTCATTGGATGGTTACGTTTTCTTTTTTAAGAAATCATGATATATTTATTTAAATTAATTTTGGTTAATATATTTTTTTATAAAAAATTGTCAATTTTAGACTGATTTTGTTTATTACCTCTTAGTTTTAACTGCAGTTGTCTTTGGGAGATTGAGATTTATACGCCCACGACCAGTAAATAGACACACCTAAATAAAATATATATGGTTTTATTATATTATATACTTCACATTTATCACTAAAATTAATTATATCCAATATATTTGTAGTAATACACTAAAACCAAAACACTCACATCTGGATGAAATCAAATGGTAAATTGTTTTACCACCGAAGTTGGATGGCGAATCATAAATAACAAAACCGAGTTCCAGACTAGTCACCCATCTTTGTCCATAGCTTACACATCTAGGGATTAATTACATTAACATATCTAGCAAGATTTAAATTATTAATAAATTTAAGATAGTCTTAAAATACAAACATACAACCTCTTATTACTATTATCTAACCTGGAGGCTTTTAAAATATTTTGACTCCATAGAATCTAAATCAAATCACATAACTTTCATTACTTCATAAACAACAAAACCATCCAATAACATTTGTGTGGTAGTCATACCATTATATAATGGCATACATCGTGTCGTTAACATTACGATAGTTACAATCAAAATAATGAAGTATAAAAACCACTAACAACAAAGTTCTAAACTATAATCTAGTACAAAGCCGTAGGGGTCTCTCAATAAAGTATTTAAATATCAAAACAAGGGTACTAGCATTTAAACACTCACTGGTTGTAAGGGTACTAGCATTTAAACACTCACTGGTTGTAAGCATTACGATAGTTACAATCAAAATAATGAAGTGTAAAAACCATTAACAACAAAGTTCTAAACTATAAAATCTAGTACAAAGCCGTAGGGGTCTCTCAATAAAGTATTTAAATATTAAAACAAGGGTACTAGCATTTAAACCCTCATTGATTGTAAGCCCATTAAAATGGCATCAACTTCCAAATAAGACCATAGTATTCACATACAAAAAAGAAAATACAATAACACTAGAACAGGGAGGTTGTGAAACCCTTGTTCCTGTAGGATGAAGACCCATAAGGGGTTAACAAATGGGCCGATGCAAAATGATGGACTCCTTTAAGGACACTTTAGATGCCACATAATACTAGAATAAACGAAAAACTCTGATTTTAGGTGACAATTAGGGGTACTTCCCTAACTTATTTGAAGATGAAGTAAAAAAAGAAAAGATAGGTAATTGAATCAGCTTTCATAATATATAGGGATTATGCAGAGAAAATGTGTGCAAATGATTATAAAATTAGTTTCCGTGAAAGTGGGTTTTCAAATTTTCAGCACATCTTAACATATATGTTTGTGCGGGTGCAGCAATATATGAGGTAAATGATGTCCATTTGAGATAAAATCTTGCAGACATATAAAGGACATATGGGCCTAGTGCAACACTATTTATTCGGAATTTTTCATGAATTATTTTTTTTATTATTAATTATTGAAGTCAGAAAAGATTGAAATTAAAACCTTATGTGCGGGTGCAACACTTTAGGGGAAAAAATTAATGAAATCTTTGATTTCTTAATATAAGATCACAGAGCTTGATCTCGTCTAGTGCACCATATAGTTTTTATGGGAAATGGTGATGGAAATCGAAAGTTATATAAGAAACAATCGATGTATGTATTCTCGAAAACTAACGTGTGTCATTTAGAAAAATAATTATAAATAAATAAAACATAGTTTTGTAGGAAAAAATTATATATTCAGAATCGTCATTTCGTACTCTACAATATCGTACATTTTCATAAAAAAATATTGTGTATGTCATATCAAAACATGAAATCTAATCTGAGCATATTGATAGAGTTCTAAAAGACTTGAGCAATAGCCCTGGTTGATTTGTCCTAGCCATTAGGTTCGGTATTCTGAAGCTGCTTCCAAACCCAATGCCAAACCTCAATCCCGCCAAATATTTAAATTTTCAAATAACACATATGCGATATAGCCTATCCATATCGCATGTGCGATATAATGCATATGCGATATGGATAATCTATATCGCATATGCGTTATGGATTATTCATATCGCATATGCGTTATATCGCATATGCGATACATAGAATTACATTCAAAGCTAATTTATGTGGTATGGCTTCTAGATTTACATTCAGAGCTAATTTATGATAAATTTTACACTAATTTATTTTTGTCCTAACGTATCATTGTTCACCACCCTCATCCTCATCCTCATCATCATCACCACCCTCATCCTCATCATCATCATCACCACCCTCATCATCATCATCATCACCATCACCCTCATCCTCATCATCATCACCACCCTCATCCTCATCATCATCATCATCACCCTCATCCTCATCTTCATCACCACCCTCATCCTCATCATCATCATCATCACCCTCATCCTCATCTTCATCATCATCATCATATAGTTATCATCCTCCTCCTCCTCATCATCATCATCATTGTTCATCATCATCGTCATCACCATCACCCTCATCAGCTTCATCATCATCATCATCACCCTCATCCTCATCATCATCATCATTGTTCATCATCATCCTCATCATCATCGTCCACATCAGCTTCATCATCATCATCATCACCCTCATCCTCATCAGCATAGTCATGGTCATCATCGTCATCGTCATCATCATCAGATGTCATCATGCCCTCATCCTCATCCTCATCCTCCTCCTCCTCCTCATCCTCCTCATCCTCCTCCTCATCATCATTAGCACCACCCTCATCCTCATCAACTTCATCATGGTCATCATCGGCATGATCCTCATCCTCATCCTCATCATCATCATCGTCAACCTCATCATCATCATCACCCTCATCCTCATCATCATCATTATCATCATCATCCTAATCATGATCATCATGGTCATCATCCTCATCCTCATCATCACACTCATCCTCATCACCATCATCATCATCATACTCATCATCACCCTCATCATACTCATCATCCTCCTCATCATCACCATCATCCTCATCATTATCTTCATCGTCACCCTCATCCTCATCCTCATCGTCACCCTCATCAGCATTGTTCATCACCCTCATCCTGACCATCATCATCATCTTCATCGACAGCCTCATCCTCATCATCATCGTCCATCACCCTCATCCTCATCCTCATCGTCACCCTCATCAGCATTGTTCATCACCCTCATCCTGACCATCATCATCATCTTCATCGACAGCCTCATCCTCATCATCATCATCATATTCATCATCCTCCTCATCATCACCTTCAACCTCATCATCATCTTCACCGTCACCCTCATCCTCATCATCATCATCAACCTCGATCCTCATCATCATCGTTCATCACCCTCATCCTCATCATCATCATCATCATCATCATCATTGTCATCATCATCATGGTCATCATCATCACCATTGTCATCCTCAACCTCATCAGCATCCTCATCCTCATCATCATCATAATCCTCATCCTCATCATCATCACGTTCATCACCCTCATCCTCCTCCTCATCATCATCATTATCACCACCATCATCATCATTGTCATCATCATCATGGTCATCATCTTCATCGACACCCTCATCCTCAACATCATCAGCATCCTCATCATCATCATCATCATAATCCTCATCCTCATCATCATCACGTTCATCACCCTCATCATCATCATCATCATCATCATCATCATGGTCATCATCACTCTCATCCTCATCCTCATTCTCATCATCATCTTCATCGACACCCTCATCCTCATCATCATCATCATGGTCATCATCATCGTCATCATCATCATCATCATCATGGTCATCATCATCACCATGGTCAGATCATCTTCATCGACAGCCTCATCCTCAACATCCTCATCATCATCATCATAATCATCATCCTCATCATCATCACGTTCATCACCCTCATCATCATCATCATCATCATCATCATCATCAGATGCATCATTGTCATCAT
>LPNX011063796.1:8101-38679 GCA_001517045.1 Pseudotsuga menziesii
ATTGTGTTCAGCCGCCGGGAAATTTTTTTCAGCCGCCGGGAAATTTTGTTCAGCTGCCGGGAAATTTTATTTCGGCCGCCGGGAGAGTATGTTCAGCCGCCGGGAAATTTTGTTCAGCCGCCAGGAAAGAAAGGTGCGATGCAGGGAAGCAGAAGAGGGCAACGCCGGTTCAACAGGCCCGATTTGGTCATTCGCCTTGTACTTCCCTGCAAAACTGTTATTGAAAAATAAAAAACAAATGAAACGATCAAATGCAAAAGGAAAATAAAATAATAAATTATACGCTACAGTAGGAGAAAAAAAAATTTATTTATGTACAGCGATCAATGTGTGATTTACAGTTCAAGGGTTGGCCGAGGCAGAGAGAAACTCCTGCCCTGGTGTCAGTTGATACTCTGGATTGGTGGCGATTTGCGAAATGAATGCATCTTTCGAAATAGGTTTACGATACAGTCTCAGTCTGTGACCATTAGCAAGTAATGGTAGACGATTGTCATCAATGGTCACTAGACGGACAGTGCCGTTGTCAAAGACCCTGTCAACCAAATATGGACCGAGCCATCTTGTACGCAATTTACCTTTAAAATCCTTTTTGAATCTGGAGGCATAGAGTAACGCCCAGTCTCCTTCGCGAAAAAACTTTCTTTTTAATAAATCGGTCATGCCAACTGGATCTTTGTCATGCCAATTGGATCTTTGTTGCTGAAGCAACAGGGTATGATCCACTGCAACTAACCGCTTCTCCTCCAGTTCATTTAATTGATCCAATCTGTGCTTCTGAGCTTCTGTTACATCCAGATTCAATTCGGTGGCTGTCCTCAGGGTTTTAATCTCAAACTCGATTGGAAATATGGCACTCTTTCCATACACTAAATCATATGGGGAGAAACCTGTGGTGTCACGCCAAGTCATGCGATATGCCCACAATGCTTCCGGAAGCCTGTCAGCCCAATCCTTTCGATGGCTGTTAACTGTTTTAGTAAGGATGTTCTCAATGACCTTATTGGTACTTTCCACCTGACCATTGGCTTGGGGGTGGTAAGGTGACGACACCTTGTGCTGCACATGATATTTTCGGAGCAGGGATTCAAATTGGCGTGACATGAATTGCGCCCCCCCATCGGTAACTACTTATCTTGGTACCCCGAAGCAGGTAAAGATCTCACTGTACAGAAAATCAATCACTGCCTGGTCATTAGCCTTGGCCAAAGCTACAGCCTCCACCCACTTGGTCATGTAATCAATACAAACCAGGATGTAGACCTTCTGTCTGGACAGAGGACTGATAGGGCCAACGAAATCCAGTGCCCATCTATCAAATGGTTCAGCTACGAGTTGAGGTTGTAGGGGCATCTGATCTGTTTTATTCGGTTGGCCAATCCTCTGGCAGCTGTCATAGGACTGGACATATCTTTTAGCATCCCTAAATAGGGTCGGCCAGTAGTAGCCCATATGTAATGCTTTATGCCCTATTCTTTTATCTGCAAAGTGCCCCCCACAAGGCTCCTCGTGACAGGATTTTAATATAGGAAAGATTTCATCTTCTCTTACACATCTCCTGATCTCAAGATCAGGCCCTCTGTAAAAGAGATGACCATTTAGCCAACAAAACCTGGCACTCCGCTGGATAATTTTTCTTTTTTCTCGTTTTGACATATATGGCGGGAGCTTTCCTGCAACCAAGTAGTTGGGGACGTCTGCGTACCATGGAGAATGAGCTGAAAGTGCGAATAGATGTTCATCTGGGAAAGAATCCTCAACAGGCAAACTGTCATCACTGTTAGTAAATCGAGATAAAAAGTCAGCAACAACATTTTCTTTCCCCGGTTTGTCTATAATGGTGATATCAAATTCTTTCAACAACAAAATCCATCTGGTTACTCTGGCATTGGTAACAGGTTTATTCATTAAATATTTAATGGCAGAGTGGTCAGTGTGCACAAATGTAGGATACCCGGTGATATAATGTCGAAATTTATTGATAGAGTAAACAATAGCTAGGAATTCTTTTTCAGTAACAGTATAATTAAGTTTAGCAGGGGCTAAGTTTTTACTAACATAGTAGATGGCATAAGGCACTTGGCCATCCTGCTATCCTAATACTGCTCCAATGGCAGTGTCAGAGGCGTCTGAAGAAATATGGAAAGGCAGGGTCCAATTAGGTCCCCTTAGGATGGGAGCTGTCGACAGCTTCTCTTTAAGCACCTCAAGTGCTGTCTGGCATGCTGTATTCCACACAAACTGTGCATCTTTCGTCAGCAGAGAAAACAAGGGAGAGGCCAGTTTGGAGAAATTCTCTATAAACCTTCGATAATACCCAGCATGTCCCAGAAAGCTTTTCACCTCTTTCTGAGTTGAAGGGGTAGGTATATTCTTGATCACTTTAATTTTTGAAGGGTCTACCTGAATGCCATTGGCAGAGATAAAATGCCCTAATACCACTCCCTCACTCATCATCATGTGGCACTTTTCAGTGCTCAATGAGAGTTGAGTCTGTTCACAGCGAATCAAAACCTTCTTTAAATTTTCCAGTGCTTCGTCAAAGTCCCTGCCATAGGGAGTAAAATCATCCATGAAGATTTCCATACTATCATTGACTAATTCAGAGAATATGCCAATCACAGCTCTTTGGAACGTTGCTGGTGCATTGCATAATCCAAAGGGAAGCACTCTGTAGGCAAACGTTCCCCAGGGACAAGTGAAGGTGGTTTTATCCTGATCCTCAGGAGCAATTTGGATTTGATTGTACCCACTAAAGCCATCTAGGAAGGAGAAGAACTTCTTTCCTGACAGGGTATCAAGTACTTGGTCAATGAAGGGCAAAGGGAAATGATCCTTTTGAGTTGCTTTGTTCAATTCCCTATAATCAACATAGACCCTCCATTTCCCATTTTTCTTGGGTACAATTACGAGTGGAGAGACCCACTCGCTATCTGAGATCGGATATATAAATCCGGCCTCCAAAAGTTTCTGGATTTCCTCCTTCACTATATCCCTCAGCTTGGGGTTCATGCGTCGTTGGGGTTGACACACAGGCCGGGAGTCACTTTTGATGTAAATGTGATGGGTGCACAGACTAGAGGGAATACCCCTCATCTCTGTATACTCCCAGGAAAACGCCCCCTTGTGTTCTTTCAAGAGGCTGATCAGGCATTTTTGTTCCTCTATGGAGAGACTAGGATTGATATTCAAAGTTATTCTAGGCTCTACCTCAATAGGGATACTCTCTGAATTTTTCACAACCGGGATTATGTTTGTGTCACCAACCAAGGCTTCTTCTGTAAGATTTTCTTGTTCTTCCTTGCCCAAAGTGGTGTTCAGAATTTGATAGACCTCTCTATTCACCGAAGCGGGTTCACTAATGAAATTGCTAATAGTGTCATCTTCTGTTTCATTTTTAAAAATTAAGGCCTTCCCTATAGTTAATAGTGGCTGAACATCCTCCTCCTCCTCCTGCTCTATCCAAAGGGATGTTTCAGCCTCTAGACTTGGCCGAGCTGGAGGATAAAGGGTGAGATTTTTAGTATCCATACCATCAGATATAGTCATGGACCCCAATCGACAGCTGATGCAGGCATCAGCTGTGGCCAACCAAGGTCTCCCCAGGATCAATGGGTGTCCCCCCAACTGCTATTTAGGTTGTAATACCAAAAAGTCAGCTGGGTACTCCAATGAATCTACTGAGATGACAAGGTCGTCTAGGATCCCTTCGGGTCTGATGGTGGATCTGTCTGCTAATTCCAAAATAGTAGGGGTCGGTCTAAGATTAGTGAGCCCTAGATTCTTTACAGTCTCTATTGTGATAACATTGATTGCTGCTCCTAGGTCTACTAGTACGTTGGGTATCTGTGTCTGTCCTATTTGTACAGTAACGGTAGGATTTCCAGGGTCATCATATTTAGTCACAGGGGCTTTTCCTGTCATCAAGGAAGATAAGTTTCCTATGACGTGAACCGTGGGAGGATCCCTAGGTTTCCTTCCTGCTCTCTTAGCACACAGGTCCCGCATTGTTCTCGCGTAAATAGGGACATCTTGGAGAGCTTGAAGAAGGGGGATTTTGACATAAAGGTTCCTTAACTCTCCTAGGAGGTTAAACTGAGATTTCCCCCCCGTTCTTGGTAGCATTAGTCTTTCGGGGTATGGTGGTTGCTTTATCAAATGGGAAGGCTGTGTATTGTCAAATTTATCATTGGATGTTTTAGCCATCCCCTTATCATCAGATGGTTCAGCCGTCCCTTCTGAGGGATGCTCAGCATCTTCAATGATAGGGGCTGTGTCAAATAGATGCTGTGAATTCCTTGTTTCTTTGTGCACAGAGGGTGAGACATCCTCTGTAATTACAGGTTCTACAATTTTACCATATCGTAAATGAATTTCGTTGCAAGGTACAGGGGACAGAGAGTAGGCTAGCATGTTGATAGTCTCTAATTGATGGACTACTTTATTATTCGGGTTGGGGTTAGGTTGGGCAGGCAGCTGAGGTCGGATTGGTATATTCGGGACAGAATTATTCTGCAGCTGCAGCTGGGACTGCTGAGGTGGGTATTGAGGATATGGAGGAAATTGGGGAAATTGGGGAAACTGAGGAGAATATGGTGAATGTTGAGGTGGTTGTTGAGGAAACTAGTTCCCAGGATGGAAATTCCTCCACCTAGGAGACCACGACGTAGGTTGATGAGGTGGCTGTGTCCAAGGACTCCATGAGTTATAATTTTGCATTGTAGGTTGGGAAGAGTTCCACTGAGTATAATTTGAAGGGAATTGTGTATTCACATTTTGCATATTATTGTTCCAATTTCCCATGTTATTCAAAAATGGAAAAGAGTCTGGAGACATACCTTGATTTCGAGGCTGCCATGGTTTCTTCTGTGCAATAAAGTAGGCTGCTTCCACATCCGGGTTTGATGCCTGCAGAACGGCCTTTACTTGAGGGAGTGAAGGACATTCTTTCATATCGTGGTTCAGCTCACACAGCTGACATAAGTTTACTTTGTCAAGCGGGCATTCTCTTACCGGATGACTCTTTCTACATCGGGGGCAGAACACTCCTAATGTGAGATCCTCCACTGCTTGTTTTTGCTTTGCCTTCAGGACATCGATCTCCGAGGAGATAGAACTCATCATTTCTATTTTAAAATTTTCAAGGAGATTGCCTATCTCTGCACGGGTTGCGCCTCCATTAGATGATTTCTGAGTTCTGTCGAAGACGTCACATTCTAACTTATCTCGTTTGTCCTGCTTATTGTTCCTGGAAGACCCCCTGGAGTATCTCTTGCATAGTTCTACAATTTTATCAAAAGGCTCTTTGGAGATATCTCCCTTACCAAGCAGGTTTAACATATCTAAACAATCATCTCTGATCCCATGGAGCAAGATTATCTTGAGTACATCCAGCCCCATGTTCGTCTGCCCAGCTCTCTGCACATTCTACAGCAGCCTTTCCACAAAATCTTCCAAACTTTCATCCTCCTTCTGTACCATTTTAAATAATTCTTCCCTCTTGTCCTTGGTATTACAATATTCCTAATATTTCTCCAGGAACACTTGTTTCATTGAATCCCAATTAGTAACGGTTCCTCCCCCAAGGCTCATGAACCAGCGTAATGCATTGTCCTTCAGGGTAGCAGGGAAAAGTTTTAGCTTTTGGGCATCGGTGATATAATCGTAGCTACGACAAAGAATATCGAATTCGAAAAGGAATTCGTCTAGATCTCCTGCCGCCTTTCCATGGAAACGAGGTAACACCGATGGTGAGATATTCTTCATAGGAGTTGCCCCATCTGGTTGTTGAATCGGAAATTGCAATGTAGCCACTGTTCCCTCTGGCAGGGAGCGATTCTCATGATGATAGTTTTCTCCCATCACTTCTTCCTCGTCGGCCTCATGTCTGTTACTCATCTCCTCTTCTGTTTTCTCCTCTTCGTCTCTTCCTGTGTTCTTTTCTTCGTCCTTCTCTTGTTTCTCGTTATTTTCTTCGTTTTTCCACTGGCCTAGGAGCTTCTGGTGGTACTGATCCCACTCTTCCTTAGTCACACTCCTCCTGTTAATGTGATAATTCGGACCTCTACCAGCAGGTCCCATTGTAACAGCTGTGTCTTTATCTGCAGGGATGGCTAAGGAAGTCGCAGCTGCACGTGTATTCTCCACTGTGGATCTCGACGCTAGTGCCCCAGGATCGGCAGGGTTTCTTCTGATAGGAGTCTCTTGAAGACGAGCCCCAGTGGATGAATCAGCTCTGTCAACCAGGTCGTCAATGAACTTCCTTCTTCCCAAAGGTACTCCTTGACCTCGACCCAAGCCACCTGCACTGTTAGTATCCTGTGGGGTTTTGGGAGTTGGGAATTGATCGCGTTTTACCCTTCTCGTATTCATACAACCCAAATCATTTCATCAAAGAGACTAAGAAGAAACTGACTAGAAATAATTGCCAAATGCAACTACTGATAGTGTTTAATTTTTATCCTTCCCCGGCAACGACGCCAAAATGTCGAGCGCCCTAAATGCAGATAAATTCTTATCAACACACAGAGCATACGAGATTTATTTGTCAACCTGAGGAAGTCTTTTATTTCAAAGGATAGATGCACAATTTATGCTTAAACACCAGATCATTGTAATTAAACACTTTACCCCTAAACAACCATGTTCATCCCTCAGAACCTATGGAATCCCACCAATCTTCTAAATACTACAAATTCAAATTCTCTCTACCATGCATTAACAGGAAATGAAATCAGACTCAAATAACACTTGCAGACATAAAGAAAATCCTATTCATATCCCGAAATAAATGATTCATCTATTTAATCTAACCACTCTTGAAATTCATACTCATAACTAATTGTGATCTAGAAATTCAATTGCAGCAAATTAAGTTCGGCTACCTGAAAGAATCGAATTGCATAAATGGAGTTAACAATTATAACAGTAAAACAAGTGCGGGGATTTGTGGGACGACAATCTGGACCATGAGATGAACAAAGCTGTGTACAACTATTAAAACTATTGCACGAAGGAAACTCCCTATTCAGTCGACTGTTGTCCTGTAGCAGTTGTCAATCTCAAGAAACTATAATACTACAAATTCACACATCCTACTACTATGCACACAAACAATATAATCAACAGAGCATCACACAATTATAATTTCAGAAATCCTACCTTAACTCAGCTATCTCTGCGGAAGGCGGGCCCAGCCTTCATACAGAGACGCTGGATGAACAATGTACAGCTCCTTTAAATCAGCAACAACTCTTTGTATTAAAAGAAAGAATGAGTACAGCTTACCCCCACTGTCAATACAAGAATGAATATATATTTTCCAACCCCCTGGGTTGAGACATCCTCTCACTTTTATACATACAAACTATAACAGCCGATCCTATTACAAAGGGCAGCCATGAAGATCTCTGATCTTCAGGCGCCCTGAATAACCCTGGTTGTTACAAGACGTGGCATGGTGCAAATATAGAAAATGAGAGAAAGCTGTAGACTGGCCCAGAAGTGGCGATCTTCCCAGATCGCCATGATATTCGAACAACTATACTAAAGATCCCCCGATCATAGCACATTCTGTTACAGTCCCTTTGTACGGCTGTGTCTGGAGGGTTGCATAGGAATCATGTGCCTTAAGCGATGATTGAAGGATTTGAATCACGAACACCCCTTGTTCAAGACTTGTTCAGCTCCGCTTACTTGCAGTCAACCCATCTCGCGCTATCTTCATAGATAACAACAAATTAGCACAATTCCAAGAGATAAACAGCCTTAATTGCCACAATCATAAGCATCAATAGGATAAAACAATAATCAGCCTTACCTTGGTAATTTAAGGCATAGAGTGAGGAAAACAGGTCGTATTAGGATGCTGAGTAGTATAAAACAAGAGAAGAAAAGGTGATTAAAGATGGTTAAAAAAGGACCAATTGTGGACTCAACAAATCACACTTTGTATGGCCTTCCCCTGTCCCGCTGCAGACTCCTTAGACCCCGTGGAACATTTTTTGTCCTTTGATGTTCCCTTGATCATCCCTAAAAACATGTGAAAAATGATACACGTGACTTTTAAACCTATAATCACACATATACATTGGTTTGACCCCTAAAACTGCATACATCGGGATGTGTACAAAAATCCAAATCCTTTTGGAGTTTTCCTTGACATGGATCTGAGTCACTTGACTCCTGGCCTCCCCTATGCCTTGAGATCACTCAGATTCGACCTTTCATTACCCCTTTGAAAAGCTATATAAGGAACTCTATGGTACATTGAAGGCATATGAGAGAATTGAGAGCAAAGAAACTATAGTCCATTGTTGCCTGAACTTGTGCTTGAGTCTGCATCCCTTTGTCCCTTGGAGCACTTTTGTGTTCTTGCCAAGCTTTCCTTTTGCTTGTGAGCTTGCTATCGAGAGAATGAGGATTGAGGTGGTGGAGGCCCAAGTGGGGGATTCAGTTTCTCTGATTTGCAGACGTGCTGACAGAGGTTGTATCCATTGTAATATCTGATTCTATATTAATGGAAATATATTTTCCTATCCAATAATGTGTGCTTGAATGAAAATTTTATCCATGGATGATTTCAAATGATTATACATTGTTGGTTATATATGCTAGAATAGATCTAACACCATGATATATAGTATGCTTGTATTGTTTACTTGTTGTTGAGGAAGTAATTTATCAATTCAAGCTAAAGTTGGAAAGCTCAATGGGGATCTACTCCAACTGTCCGGAATAAGGTACGAGGTCTGATCCTTTAGTGTTAGACATTTACTTTCTATTTCATATTGGAAAAGATTGATTTCTGGAGTCAAGTTGTCTATTGTGGTACCCCAAGCCATAGGGATTTCTCTCCGTAATAGGGATCTAGATTCTCTTCTTTGGTGTGCACTACTTTGTTTTGGATGCACCCTTATTCTTAAATGCAATCATGCTAGATTTTTTCAAAGTTACGTTTCTCTTCTGTTCCATTCACCGCAACAAGAAAGGTCTCCCATGAGGTAGGGATCCCATCGATGGTGGCTTGAAGAAGATCATCCTCATCCGTCTCCACACCTATTATTTCTAGTTGATCCTTCACTTGTGAAATATTTATGAAGAATGATGCCATGGTCTCATCCTTCTCCATATTCATGTTGTGCAACTTGTTCTTCAAAGCCCTCTTTTGAGTAGGGGATTTATTTTCATAAAGATTCGTGAGTGTGTCAAAATTCTCATTTGTCATCTTCAATGGTGTGATCACTGACATTAGGTTTTCCTTCACATATTCATATATGATCATCTTTGCTTTTCCTTGATTCTTTTTGTAATTTTTCCTTCCTACATTTGTAATGGGATCTTCAATCACAGAGGTCACAAAATAATTCAAATCATGGTCTTCAAGAATATTGAATAACCTCGCCTTCCATGTATTGAAGTTGGATGTTCCTTTGAGGTTATCTTCCAGTCAAACTGATATAGAATCCATTGCTTCAAGCTCTTACTCAATGCTTCAATATATATGGAGGCTTAGAGTGTTTGAACAAAACTAAGCTCTACCAATCCCTTTCTCTAATACCATGTTAGTGATTGAGAAAAATATGAAGATAATTGAACTTTAAAAATTTAATCCACAATAACAATGCATATGAATCTCATCAATAATCCAAAGACATAAATCAAACCATATAACACATGATATACCCTGGTAAAACCCTCCATTGATTCGGAGGATGAAAAACCCAACAAACAATCTTAGAGTATGATTGATAAGTAGCAGATAATGATTACAACACAATAGCATATTGCTTTCATCGAGAGCTCGATAGAGAGGATATCAAATGGAACAATGTATCTAACTTGCCAAGTGCATAACACTTTAATAACAAGTCGAGTTAGGTTTTTCAACAAAAATAGAATGGTTGCATGCATCAGTAACTTGTTAACACTTAGGACACTGACATTAGACGAAATTTCAACTCAAAATGGGCCTCCTAAGGAAAATTAATAAAATAATAGTAAAAATAATAAAATAATATTTATTAATTTTGGAGGAAGAAAAGAAAAAACTATTTTTTTGTTTGTATTTTCGACATATCTCCCTATGTTTTTACTCAAATTTTGATCGGGAGAGATTGTTGTCTGCGGAATTAAATTATGCATCCAACGAGTACCCACTCGACATACTTTTGACAGACCCCGCTACCCCAAAAAAAAGAAATACTTGAAAAAACGTGATGATGATAACGTTTTTTCATATATTTCTTGTTTTTGGGATAATGGGGTCCGTCAAAAGTATGTCGAGTGGGTACTTGTTGGATGTGGAATTTAATTCCCCATTCAATGAGCTCTCTCAATCAAAATTTGAGTAAAAACACAGGTAGATATGTCGAAAATACGAACAAAAAACTTGTTTTTTTATGATACCTATCCCCAAATTTATATTAATTTTTTTTAAGACCTACATGGTATTTCAAATTTAAAGCAATTTAATTGGCTAACATATGATGACATGAAATTTGAATTTGAGTTAAAAGGCCCATTTTGAGTTGAAATTTCCTCTAATGTCCATCTTCAATCATGTGGCCCCCATTGATCCGGTGCCAAGATGGCACTCTATAATTATCTACCACTAGAATATATGTGCCCCTACTGAATTGGTTCTAGGTTGGCACTCCATAATGATCTCTCACAATAAGATATGTGCCTTCCATTAATTAACTAGCTCTAGCTGAGTTGTTAACTGAGCCTACCGAGCTGAATTGAATGGAACTACATGCAACTGAATGGAACTGAGTGAAATTGCATACAACTGAGTGTAACTAAATGGAACTACATGTAACTGAATGTAATTGAATAGAACTAAATGTAACTGAATAAAACTAGTGCTTTGCCATCAACGTTTATTTCCAACAACCACTTGCATAAATAAAGGATTTTATACCTTAATTAACTGAACTTTGTTTACCATAACTAATACTCAACTGATATCTTATCAATTCGAGCTCACATGGTGCCAACATGGGAAATTTGAATTCTCTTTCCATCTATGTGCTTATATTAATTATCTTTGCATGGTCCATATGTTTCTTCATTAATTAATAATCTATATCATATCATACTCATAAGATTCTTTCCGAACCTATGATCATATGTATTACCTCAGGTCATATAATCACATGCTAAAGTAAATCACTCTAGGGGTAGCTAATCCCTAAATGAGACTTGTAGCAACTATTTCCCATGACTAGCCATACATCACATAGTATATCTACTTTACACAGTAAAGTACACCACCTCACAACATGATGATATTTGTAGAACTTGATATTAATCACAAGTCTACTATCTTGATATTACTCACAAGACTTTACTTGATATTACATAGAAGTTTACAAACTTGATATTACTCACAAGTCTACTGCCTTGATATTACTCACAAGAATCAGCTTGATACTAGTCATAAGATTTATAACATCACTGCCTCAATCATATGAGGATATTTGTAGGAATTGATATTACTCACAAGTCTACTATATTGATATTACTCACAAGACTAGAGAATGACTCCTGATGTTGTAATATCAACACTTTCTTTTTTATTTCCTCATTGTACCCTGCTAGCCAAATATATGGCTATCTGACCTCTTTAAGAGGTTGATTTCTCTTCGATAGTTATGAACGTATCTCCCTAAAGTATCTAATAGTCACAAAGACCTTTATTATTACTTGATAGTCATGTGAGGTCTACTAATAGTATTTGAATTCTCCCCAACAATCCTAACTATAACTCTGCTCATGTGGGTTCAGTCCACATGAAATACAACAACCCCTGGTTATTTGAGTGTTGTACCATGACTAACCAACATCTCAGTCAAGTATTCCTACATGAATAATCTGAGTTATGTACTACTATATGGATTATCTATTTCATGGCTTATTTGATCCATGTACCACTGCATAGCTAATCTGGCCCATATACCACTATATGACTAACTAGTGTTTGAGCCATGTAACATTGCATGACTTACCAGTGGGGAAAACACTTGGGTCATGTACTAACTAGTGGGGAAATTATCTATTTGTTGGTGCCCATGGAGAAACGTCAATACTTACTCTCAATGCGAGGAGTCATTTTGTCCTACGACAATCTATTCATCCATTGATATGTACTAGAGTTACACTACTCCTTTTTGCACTATGTATCCGATATAATTTATTAGGAGCCTTATGAAGTCTTATTGCTTTTCATCTTGTAATAATGGCTACAATATTCTATGCCTCTGTTGCATTGAGTGCCTCTGACAAGAACTTTCCTCATAAACCAAGATACCATTGTTGATCTCAAACTGAAGAAATATCCATGATGCGCTCTTTTTTGTCCATTTCACTTTTTAGAGTCCATATACCCTTGTAGCAATATTTCTCTATCCAAGAAATATCTGAGTCCATATCCGATCTTACAATGTAGGTATTGTTATTGCTAAAAGATGCACTATGACTACAAAGAGTACATGGCTAGCACATCTTGACTTTGTATGTGTTCTTATGGAGAGAAAAATTATATGGCTTGGGGGTACCACAATAGATAGTATGACACTAGAAATCAATCTTTCTCAATATGCAAGAGCAGTAAGAAAATCGAACACTAAGGGATATAGAATCGTACCTTATTTCGGACGGTTGAAGTAGATCCCCGTTGAGCTTTTCCAATGCAATTGCAATTATAATTTTCTCTCAACAATAGAAAATAAAGCAAGCATGATATATATAAATGTGTTATATCTACTCTATCATATATAATAAACCATGTATAAGCAAGTAAATACATCCATGGATTCAATATTCATATTCAAATGCACATGAATTGGACAGGAAAAGGTATTTCTATTAGTAAATCAAAGATACAATAGTGACAAAATTTGTCGGCACTTCTACGAACCGGAGAAACTGAGTCCTCCACCACTTGAATCCTCCATCTCTCGATAGAAATATCACAAAGAAAAGGAAATATTGGGAAGAACACTATGTGCTCCAAGGGACAAAGGGATGAAAACTAAAGTATAACCAAAATTGAGGCAACAATGGATTATAGTTTGTTTACTCTTCAATTTCTCCTCCTTCAATGTATCCAAGAGGCTCAATATATAGTGCTCCAAAGTGGTAATGGAGGGTCGAATCCTAGCATTCTCAAGGCATACGGAAGGCCAAGAGACAAGATATTTGGACTCATCTGAGGAAAACTCCAAAAATATTTGTCTTTATGCACACTTCCCGATGTACATGGGTTTGAGGTCAAAAGATGCGTATACACACGAGTATGGATTTAAAATTCATGTATAGGTATAAACAAATGATTTTTGGGGATGATTTTGGAACATCAAAGTATAACATAAGTCCATAGGGTCCAAAGAGTCTGCAGAGGGACAAGAAAGGACATAAATGTGTGATCACCCCAGTGTGGTAAAATCAGTTGTAAAAAATGCCCTCTAATGTGTGAGGTCAGAGGTGTAACATGATGGCCAAAATACATTACAAAATCCATCCCATAAGTGGAGTAATGAAGACCTAGGTGGAAGAACCAGCCACTCATCATCATAATACAATGATCAATATCTGCATGTGACTGCAAATACATGTAGTAGTCGTGGATACATAAGAGTAAAATGGGCATGAATATGAATGATATATAAAGTGTCATGTGTGGTCATCACCACGTACAATATATAATGGATCAAGATATAATAGTGGATGAAGATATCTGATATACACTGGAAACACTGGAATGAAGATCACGAGAGTTGAAATCTCATGAATATTGTCATGATCAAGGATGTAGCATATATGGAATGGCACTAATATGGAAGGTCTTCTACACAAACCGCTACGAGTGCATGTCCTACTATGTGAATAGATGTGTCAAGGTCAAACATAGTAGTCCATCATCTAATTACCGGTCATTGATGTATACCGTTAACAGCTGCAAGATCACCCACTGATAATGATAATGGGAATAAAGGTACAAAGTGCAATCTAAAAAGTGTGAATAGATGTGTTGAGGTTGAACACTTGAAAGAGCCCATTGATCAGGGGACATTGATGTATTCCCAAAACTGTTAATGGTGAGAGAACCTACCATTCATGACTGTAAGTCTCAAGGAACTCAAAGGACTCTAGACTCCTATTCCAAAATAAATGATCTAATGTTGATGGAATGGAATCCATTGGAAGGAGGGAATTAATGAATTTCCTGTCAACCAACACAAGGTGCTCAACAACGCTGTATAATGTGGAAGAACTCAACGAACAAGATGTGCACAAACCAGTAATAGTACCAGGAATGGCCGACATGCAAATTCAAGATAACTGAGGAATGGATGACTCAGGATTCAACTCCCTTTGAATATAATAATAAGTCAAGTGGTGAGTGAAGGTAGAAAGCATGGAATCGATATGTAGACTGGGACATCTCTGTGACATAGGAGGCATCAATAGAGGCTCCATGGGGACTGGAAGCATAACCACTCAATGGAGATAAACTCAGAGTAACGAGTACAACTCCAAAAGTAAAACTAATAACCCAACCAATGGATGTGATATACAGTTCTCTGTTCGAAGGAGACACGACTCGACGGCTACCAAAGATAACATCTTTTCCCATCCGGATTTTTATTTTTTTTGACTTTTTCATATATTTTGAAAATATTGGAAAATAATAAAAGTGCTTTATAGTACATAGCTAGGAGGAGATGAGTGTCAAGGACATGAAAACTAGTTCCAAGCAGTGGAACATACCTATGATCAATGCAAGGAAGTATGTGCAGGATAACGACACTCGGGGGAAGGTATCCTCTCGGTAAAGGGGTGATCAAACTGCAAAGGATATGTAAAAGTCTCTGCTTGGCTAGACATGAGACAAGATCGGGCTATATGGCTTATAACTATTGGAATATCATAAACCCACTCATAAAATAATTAGTCAATATTTGATTAATTTCCTACCCACTAGCTTAGATGGTTGGAATCCACTTGCACCTTAGAGTCAACACCTTCCATCTATATCCAAGAATTATATATTTCTGATTGTAGGTTGATCTTGACCACTTTATTTCCATCCAGGATTAGTAACTACGCTTTACATCAGATTCTGCTTTATTCTGCTTTATCCTGCTTTTCTGTGGATAAGGTAAATCTAGTCAACTCGAAAACTGGAATCTTTTGTTTCCAACCCATCCTCCATTATTTTATCTCCACATTATAGGATTATAAATTCCTTCCTTCACTTGTCATCACTCACACATGCTATTTCTCATTCATGAGGTGCTTCATAGATTGGGAAAGTGCTTTAGCCAACTATGGGGTTTATCATAATTAGTAAGCCTTTCTTCTAGTAGCTATATTTTCCTTTATAAGGATGTATTACCTATGTAATAATATCAATTATCATTTATTGGTCATTCATTAATGTGTGTTCATTAATCTTCTTCTTCTCTCCTTATGCTAATTCTCTACAATTCTCTGTGAGGTTAATTGTGTGCCTAGATCCTTAGCTTGTTTATGAAATTCCTTATACCATCAAGGATTTAGAATTTCTACATGGTATCAGAGCTCAGGATATCAAATCTCCACATGATATCAGATCTTTGATAGTTCATTAATTAATCCTGCTTTTCAGATTTGCAGGTTTATTTTGCAGGTACAACTTCAAATGGATTCAAGAGTATCGGTTCCTCTTCTTTCTCCATTAAAAAGATATTCATAGTGGAAATTGAAGATTATTTCATATCTAAAGAGACAAGGTCTCTATGAGATATCTATTGGATCTGATGGAGAGTCTTATGAAGAGCCAAGTGACTGGTTGAATGACCGTGATAGAGTAATTGGAGCTATTTGTCTATCTATCTCTCCAAGCATGCATTACCTTATTGATTCTATTGAATACCCAAAGGATATCTAGACAACATTGGATAGAGTTTTGGGAAAGCACAATGAGGATCCTTGTAGCTATGTGGAGATTTCCTCTACCTCGTGAATGATTTGTCTCTCTCAATATGTCTCGGCCTCTATAGTCTCTGATGAAGTTGATCATGAAGAAGAATTTTCTCATACCGTTCTTGTTGCTACTACTCTCTTTGATTTGAATGATTTCTCTTTCAATCAAGAACAAAATATTGAAGATCCATCTTTTTCTGTGTCTCTTGAAGTAGAAGATCTTGATTCGTCTTCTTATGATGTTGTTGATGAAAAATAAGTGACTAATGGAGCTGATATTGCTATTGATGATTCACTCACACATTTAGTGTTCTCTATGTCTTCTATCATGGATTCTGAGATCCATATGCCATACCTCTCACGCTTTATGCATGCCTCTCTTCTTGATGGTGTGCAACCCAGTGACTTCTAGGATGTTTTCTTAGCCAAATCAAGTCCTTATAGTGTTTTTCCAGTTACCATACTTGATCCCATGCACTTCTGTAGCTCCTCCTTTATTATTGGCACTCATTCTCAGAGCCTCCTTGAAGATTTTGAACATCACTATCTTTCCTCCTTACATTCTTCTACCACAGAGGATTCTTTACCAGTATATTCCCATGAGTCTAGTGTTGTGCTTATATGTGATCTCTTGGATTCTTTGGAAGCTATATATACTCATGGATCCCATGCATTCGCACTCTTTGATCCTATTCCTTCTCTATGTTCGTACATGATCACTTGCACACATCCTCTCTGTGTAAATGAAGATGGAGACATTATACATTCACTTGGATAGTCATTTCACCTATATGGAGCTCATTTCATCTCTACTGGTTCAAATTTCAAGTCATATCATCATCTTGGAGATGATTACAAGTCTCAATATCCTTCAGTATTTCCTTCACATCATTGGATCTCAGTTGTTCTACATGGTCCTAGTTTCCATCCTGCAACTGTCCTTGATCCAAGTGAGCAGATTTATATTCTTCCCAAGAAGAAGATTCCTTCAGACATCAGCATTTAGTTTGGAGAAGTAGAAACACCAGTGGTTCAACATATTTTGGTATTCCTTTTCATGTCCTTTCTTAAGGGAGGATTTTCCCCTTGAGGTTTTGCCTCTTTCCTCATTTCTTTGGACAACATAAATTGTAAAAGGGTGATCATAGCCTTGTTGCTAGGCCATATATGAATATATATTTCTGATTAGTTCAGGGATATCATCATAAATTCAGGCTGAAAGGGGGGTGTTGGAATATCATAAACCCACTCATAAAATAATTAATCATTATTTGATTAATTTCCTACCCACTAGCTTAGATAGTTGGAATCCGCTTGCACCTTAGAGTCAACACTTTCCATATATATCCCATGAATGATATATTTCTGATTTTGGGTTGATCTTGACCACTTTATGGCCATCCAGGATTAGTAACTGCGCTTTACAATAGATTCTACTTTATTCTTCTTTATTTGCTTTATCCCGCTTTTCTGTGGATAAGGTAAAGCTAGTCAACTAGGAAACTAACAGCTTTTGTTGCCAACCAATCCTCCATTATTTTCTCTCCATACTCTAGGATTAGCTAGTCATTCCTTCACTCATCATCACTCAAACATGCTATTGCTTATTTGTGAGGTGCTTGATAGATTGGGAAAGTGATTTAGCCAACTATGGGGTTTATCATAATTAGTAAGCCTTCTTTATGAGCTACCTTGAGTTGTCTTCTAGAAACTCTATTTTCCTTTGTAAGGATGTATTACCTATGTAATAATATCAATTATAATTTATTGATCATTCATTAATGTGTTTTCATTAACTCTTCTTCTTCTCTCCTTATGTTAATTCTCTACAATTCTTTGTGAGGTTAATTGTGTGCCTATATCCTTAGCTTGTTTATGAAATTCCTTATGCCATCAAGGATTTAGAATTTCTACAATAAATCTGAAGTAGGGAGTTGACATAAGGCTCAATAAGGTAAGCAAAACTCATGAAATGCAATTACAACTTGATATATACAAGGGAGTCCCTATGGGGAATGGCCAACATAAATTTCAAGAGGAGTATGAAGCTCTTTCTCAAGGACATGGTGGGACTAAAAAGGGACTCCAACAACCTAAAGGAGGCATCTCAGCATGGGTACCAAATGAAAAATAGGATCTAACTAGGGAAACCATGTATAGGAAAGCTCTACCACTCACATTATGTCACTTCTAGTATCAGTATGAAGGTTTTGTGACATCACAAAGTGGGTTTGTACCTAAGGACAACATGAAAAGGTCATAAGGTCATGCATAAATGTAAGCAGATGTGAAATCCTAACCTATATGCCAGTTCGATAATATACCTGTGATGGGCACAAATGAGCCAAATCCTCAAAGAGAGTGTACAAAAAATGGACCCTACATGACAATAATATTAGTCCAAAACAATTGGAAAGAGTCGGTAAAGAGTCCAAACTATAGGATATAGGGAGGATTGATCATGAAAACTACATCCAAAGGAAATAGTGCGGTGGACGATGGGACATAAGAAGGAATGTAAGGTGTAGGCCCAACGTTCATGTATCCATTACCACCCCCGTGAGGATGAACACTAATGTTAAGACCGAACGAAGGGAGTAGAAGTCCTCCACAAATGGAGTAGAGGATGGAATATGACCACTCCTAAATCTATGAGCAGGGTAAGGGGGTTGTGGTGCACCCCAGTCCAACACCAGGGTCCACACTAGAACCTGGAGAGGGTGACAAGATACTAGTAGTGATATCATGCATGCTAAACATAAAAGGACCTGAACTCAAGAGAACATAAATATACTCAAGTAACTGTGATCCCAAAATCCAACTAGCACACAAGGAGCATGCTCCTAAGAAAATCTACAACCAAAATGCAAGCAAGCCAAGGGGAGGATAAGTGAGCTCCTGAATGCAGTAGGTATGTCTCGCATAGGAGAGTCTTGAGACTCACATACACTACAAGTGGAGTTTCATAACCAATTAGTGGCCCTCAGCTTCAACGCATAAAGTGATTGTGTTGTCGGACCCCTACCTGTCCAGGACACCTACAGAATAATCTCTGCAAGTACCCCCTGCGATACCTAGGTAAGGAAACTAAGGTCACCCCATTATAAACAATGTTCAAGTGGACAGTTGCAGGAAGGATCGACTGTATGGTCAGGGTAGCAAAGCCCAAAGCTCGAAAGCACCAACCTGTACCTCAAAATCCCCTAGATATGAATACGATCCTGGAAATATCTCTGATGCTCAGAGAAAGTGACCAAGGGCTATCCCAATTGCAATTGTGCAGGTTTCCTCATGCTTAACTCCTATGTAAGAGGCGCCTCCTAAGAAACACTAATTATACCAAGGATTTCTCTCTCTCTCTCACTTGGACAACCACCTACTTGTTGTGTTTAGTAGTCTTGGATAATTGACTCATAATGAACTATTCCAAGACTCTAAATCTAATCTTGTTGGTGAATCCTATAAAAGAAAAATATGTACTTCATTTTAATTAAGTGTTGATTTTAATGGATGTGATTAATCAAAGGGGAATGACCGTACAACCAATGATATTATGACTCAACAGTGAAATAAATGTGCACACCTAACAAACAATGCTAAGTGAAATCTTGTCTAAATGAGAAAATGGGGTATGCCACTACATGAGATGCAAAAATATTCATTCCTTTCTAAATGTCAATGCAATCATTCCTATATGAAAGCCTAAACACAACTCTCATCCAAGAAATCCAATGCAAGTACTTTCTTAAATCCATATGTGGGATGCAAGCAACAATGAAACTATTTTGTATTTTCAATATAAATTATGGAAATGCAATAAAAGTCATTAAAATACTCAGTTTTGCAGGAAGTAGAAAACACAATCAAAACAAGATACCGAGACAAAAATACTAATGCACAAATGGAAAAACAAAAAACAAGATAAATGACTATAACTACTTTCAAAGAAAAATCACTAAAAAAGCAATCTATGGTCACGAAAGAAGCACTCAATAGACAACATCAGTACCCAGGAAGACCCAACCACAATCACAACCCACCTAGAAAAAACTTCCCACATCAAACTCAACCAAAAGGGAGGATGTACACGATTGTTCAAAGAAAAATACCATATGTACACGACTTTTGGCAAAAAACATGCATGCATACACAATTTTTGGCCAAAAACCTGTGTGTATATGCGACTTTTGGCCAAAAACCTATGTATGTACGTGAATTTTAGCCAAAAACCTACGTATACAGAGAAGAAAGTGGTAAAAAGCAGGCCAGGGCTCAAACCACTCTAGGGGAGTGTCAATGGATGAACATACTACTAAATGTGACACATAAATGGGAAGAAACAGAGAGCAAGTCAAGCACATTGTGCCCCCAAACCCCAAATAAAAACAAGGAACATCTTGAACGGAGTTTCCAATTCTTTTATGGAGAGAAAATTCCTATGGCTTAGGGGTACCAAAATAGACAGTATGACACCAGAAATCAATCTTTCCTAATATGCAAGACCAGTAACCAAATCTAACACTAAGGGATATAGAATCATGCCTTATTCTGGATGGCTAAAGAAGATCCTTATTGAGCTTTTCCAATGCAATTGCATTTATAATTTGCTCTCAACAACAACAAACAAAGAAAGCATGATATATATAAATGTGTTAGAGCTACTCTAGCATATATAATCAACCATGTATAAGTAAGTAAATACATCCATTGATTCAATATTCATATTCAAATGCACATGAATTGGACATGAAAATATATTTCTATTAATAAATCAGAGATACAATAGTGACAAACTTTGTCATCACTTCTGCGAACCAGAGAAACCGAGTCCTCCACCACTTCAATCCTCCATCTCTCCATAGAAATATCACAAAGAAAAGGGAATCTTGGGAAGAACACTATGTGCTCCAAGGGACAAAGGGATGTAGACTCAAGTATAAGAAAAATTGAGGCAACAATGGCCTATAGTTTCCTTACTCTTCAATTTCTCCTCCTTCAATGTATCTAAGAGGCTCAATATATAGTGCTCCAAAGGGGTAATGGAGGGTCAAATACAAGCGTTCTCAAGGCATATGGAAGGCTAAGAGAAAAGAAATTCAAACTCACATAAGGAATACTCCAAAAATATTTGTCTTTATGCACACATCCTGATGTATGCGGGTTTGAAGTCAAAATATGCATATACACATGAGTATGGCTTTAAAAGTCGCATATAGGTATAAACAAGTGATTTTTTGGGATGATATTGGAACATAAAATTATAATATAATTCCATGGGGTCCAAAGAGTATGCAAAGGGACAATGAAGGCCATAAATGTGTGATCAACCAGGTGTCATAAAATCAGCTGTAACATGTGTTTTTGGAAATATGTGGATTAGGTAAACCAAATGAGAAAGGAGAAGAAGGAAAAAATTGGACTTTGAGCTTTGTTGATCAATGATAAAACCATGGACATAGAGTCATACACATTTTATATATCAAAGGGAATTGAGATAAAACATTAGAAAAAAGGTTTGTATGATAGTAGATAGTAGAAAGGAGAAGGAAACGTAGAGCAAAACATCCACCAAACATGAATACTTTCTACAAAATGGATTTAAATATCACTTGAATAAATCACACAAATTATAGGCATTCACAAAAAAAACATTGATGCTAGAGAAATTTTCATTCATGGGCATGCATTTATACTCAATGTCTACAATTCATTCAAGCAAAAGGACAAACAGAAATGAAAATGAAGGAGTTTAACATTATGATAGAATAACTCTCAGGAATATTCAATAATATAAATAATTTTAAGAGAATATGCCTTGAGGTTTACAAATTGAAGCATACACATCTTATGCTCTTTCAAAGTCTCCTCTTAGGCCTCCAGAACCCTCCTTTTACTCATTACACATAATATAATAAATAGAACCTGTTACAAGTCCAAGATCCAAGATTAAAGGATCGAAAAATCCCTAAGGCTAATCATAGTAGACTGTTGTATGAAGACTCAGATAAGATCCATAATTTAATTTTAGATCATATTTTATAGAAATAAATGACAGTTGACACTTGTAGGCTGTGAGGACTAAGGCACCTGTGACTAGGTTGTGTGACAGAGAGATTAGTTTGCATAGTTACCACTCACCAGTGGCATCATAACATGTTGTTTTTTGGACTCTATAGGCCATTTAGGCCTCATTGATTATGTATTTTACTCCAATATTCCAGTTATGTATTGCACAGTATGCTTTGTGACATTTTCGATATATTCACCCTTATATGGTATATAGTATATTACTATATACATGAGCAAATTTTGGATAATTTTTCTCTAATACTTTGGATATTCATATGCAACCGACCAAAAGAAATATCTATTATTGTATACCAATGAGTTGACAGTATCTCCACAAAAGGGTTCACCTTGCCTTCTGGGAACCATATATCATGCGGTGCTTCTTCCTACCGCTAATACAAACCCTATGTACTTATCCAAATTCTTTAGGATTTTCAAAGGATCATGACACATGCTGAAATCATTACAACTCAAGATACTTCCTTAGATTTTGCCACAAATTATTTTGTTGTCTTTTAGCGACCATTGTACCACATTTATTAATAATAGTGTGTCATCATATGACCCAGTCACTTATACACCTGAATCTTATGTAAGGTACAAGTGGAGATAAAAGGTGGGGAAATTGAATGGATTAGCAGTCACCTCTACATCGACATGATAAAAAGAAATAAAGAAAGATATAATGTGGAGATGAAGGAATGGAGAATTGAGTGGCATTCTTCCACATCCATGTGTAAGGCTCATGTAGAGTGAAGTCAAGGTTATGGTCCTTCCTCCAATTTCCCTACATCCCTAATTAAACGCAATGTGGAATGCCGAAGGAGGAGAAAGTGGGCGCATAAACAATGGGAAATGTAAATATCTATGCATTGGCATGCTAGAAGCAATGCACATATATGGATTTCAAAGAAAACAACTCAACACCCAAAAGCATATTACTCTTCATCAAACACTTAATCAATTTTTCAACCTCTCCATGGAATGAAAGAAACTCTTTGAAACAATTTAAGGATTTCACCTATAATTCCGGTTTCAAAAGGGAAAATTAAAAAAATAAAAGGGTAACATGGATATGTTAATGAAATATCATCAACAACATTGTTACACATAGGTTAACGATAATTCCCTATTTGTCCCAAACTCCTGAATCCTTAGACAAGAGGAGTCACTGAAATCCCTAACAGACACTACTCTCCCCCAATCAAAGACAAGGGACAAGATGACTCTATTGCACCCTACAATGAAAGATTAATTTACACATGATGGATCGATATGATCCCATCCATGATCCAAGGGTTGATTGACTAGAATGCTACTGACTGGACTTGCCTTTATGAATGAGGAAGAAATTTGTGCATTTTCATCATAATAAAGATTTGAATGTTTTTGCAAGATTTCATTTTTTGGATCCCTGTGCAAAGTCAAGGTTAGGTTCCGGTGTGATTTTCGAGAGCCACTTGCAAGCATACTTTATTTTCAAAATACTGGTGAAGGTATTACTATATTAGAGTTCGGTCTCACACCTATGCGTTGCATTTGTCAAAAAAACTCCAGCGCCTCTTCACCATGGCCATTTTGCAGATATCCTAGAATCATGGATATCCAAGAGAACATAGTTCCATGGGAATTTTATGAAAGATCTTCCAAGGATTCAAAAACATGCACATTCCATAAATATCCAACAATCAATTTTGACAAAATTTGGTGCCCACGCTCTTGGTGGGAATTTTGTCTTTTGAATTTAGTGTAATGGTGGTTTTTAAAATTTTTAAATTTTAATTAATAGTTTTGTGTGGCTATACTCATAAAACAAGACTAAGTTATGAAGCAATTAGTTCATGATGAGCAATGATATCACAATTGTGTGTCAAAATGAGAGCTTTATGGTGAGTATCCAGATCAAAATTCAATGTTGTTTCATAAGTTTTATAGATTATTAAAGTTAGAACATTTAATAATAATTCATATGTCACTTGACATTGACTATCCAATCATTTAGTAATTGTTATAAATCCACCAATACAATGTCTCATTGAACAATGCAAATACATAAATAAGGTGGAGGCTATAGATGGGCATCACCCATGATCCATATAGGAAAATGTTATGGCAACATAATGAAAAAAATGATAGAGACATAGACGATCGAGAGACAAAAGAATGAAAAAAATGATAGAGACATAGCCCAAAATCCTTCAACCTTTCTCATACCAAACTTGTGTAGATGAGTGACACGTTGTCTTGTCCCTTCCTTGAAGGACATTAAAAGTGTTGACCTTGTCAGTTCCTAGGTGTTTAAAAAATAATTAAATGAATTCTTCCCTAGGGAATTTTAATTAATTAATACTGTGGAGGGATGTATTAGATTAAATTCATAATTCTACTTATTTGTATGTAATTAATTAATTATTAAATGAGTTGTTAATTTTCTAGAAGACAAGAGGGTGCATTAGGAAGGCCAACTTTCCTATGATAAAAAATGGAAACACTACAAAAGCAGCCAAAAGCAATCTGTTATAAAAAATATGGCAATTGTCAAAAGCAGGGAAAAGCAAGGCAGTTTTAAAATAATGAAAGTGTAGGAAAGTGCAGGAATAGTAGTCAGTCATAAAGCAGGTAAATTTTGGTTAAGGAGGGCGCAGTTTCCAATTTTGTTCAAGGATTCAAAGAAAGTAAACATTACCTTAAGCAAAAACTTGTTGGTATCTTCAAGGGAGGGGCACTCATGACTTATGATTAGAGTTTACAGACTCAAGTATAAGAAAAATTGAGGCAACAATGGCCTATAGTTTCCTTACTCTTCAATTTCTCCTCCTTCAATGTATCCAATAGGCTCAATATATAGTTCTCCAAAGGGGTAATGGAGGGTCAAATCCAAGCATTCTCAAGGCATATGGAAGGCTAAGAGACAAGATATTCAGACTCATATGAGGAAAACTCCAAAAATATTTTTCTTTATGCACACATCCCGATGTACGCGGGTTTGAGGTCAAAATATGCATATACATGCGAGTATGGCTGTAAAAGTCTCATATAGGTATAAACAAGTGATTTCTGGGGATGGTATTGGAACATAAAATTATAATATAAGTCCATGGGGTCCAAAGAGTATGCAGAGGGACAAGGAAGGCCATAAATGTGTGATCAACCAGGTGTGGTAAAATCAGTTGTAACATATGTTTTGGGAAATATGTGGATCAGGTAAACCAAATGAGAAAGGAGAATAAGGAAAAAATTGGACTTTGAACTTTGTTGATCAATGATAAAACCATGGGCATAGAGTCATACACATTCTATATTTCGAAGGGAATTGGGATAAAACATTAGAAAAAAAGGTTTGTATGATAGTAGAAAGAAGAAAGGAGAAGGAAACGTAGAGAAAAACATCCACCAAACATGAATACTTTCTACAAAATGGATTTAAATATCACTTGAATAAAGCACACAAATGATAGGCAGTCACAAAAAAAACATTGATGCTAGAGAAATTGTCATTCATGGGCATTCATTTATACTCAATGTCTACAATTCATTCAAGCAAAAGGACAAAAATCCTTAAACCTTTCTCATACCAAACTTGTGTAGATTAGTGACACGTTGTCTTGTCCCTTCCTTGAAGGACATTAAAAGTGTTGACCTTGTCAGTGCCTAGGGGTTTAAAAAATAATTAAATGAATTCTTCCCTAGGGAATTTTAATTAATTAATACTATGGAGGTGTGTATTAGATTAAATTCATAACTCTAGTTATTTGTATGTAATTAATTAATTATTAAATGAGTTGTCAATCTAGAAGACAGGAGGGTGCATTAGGTAGGCCAACTTTCCTATGATAAAAAATGGCAACACTACAAAAGCAGCCAAAAGCAATATGTTATAAAAAATATGGCAATTGTCAAAAGCAGGGAAAAGCAAGGTAGTTTTAAAAGAATGAAAGTGCAGGGAAGTGCAAGAAAAACAGTCAGTCATAAAGTAGGTAAATTTTGGTCAAGGAGGGTGTAGTTTTCAATTTTGTTCAAGGATTCAAAGAAAGTAAAGATTACCTTAAGCACAAACTTGTTGGTCTTTTCAAGGGAGGGGCACTCATGACTTATGATTAGAGTTTGCAATTGGGTAACTTACTCAATAGGTGGATGGCTTGCTCAACAAGTGACTCAGTATATAAAAGAATGCTTCCAACTCCTTTGAACAAATTTTGATGATTATTGTTTTGATGTTGAGTGAAGCATACCTTCTTGTTTGAGTGATGTGCCTTATATACCTTGGGTGATGCACCCCAAGCTTTCCTAGTCTCTTCTATATTCCCTTCTATTCTTCAATGCATCCATAGAGAGACAAGGATAAGTCATTAAAGATCAATATCAAGCTCATAGATCATCTATGTTTCCTTGGAAATCGAGCTCCAGTGAAGGAGACTTCACTTATGCTCTCAAGAATGCGAGATTAGTGTTGGGTGTTGGTTTCAAGTATCCAATCTTCAGTATTGGGCACCAGTGAGGGAGATCAAATCCTTCAAAATCTTTCTTAGATTTTCATATTATTCTCACCATTATTATCTCTGATATACAGTAATATTTCTTCTCAATAAGGTCGTAATGCCAAATTTTTAGTGGGAGAGGCATTCCAATGCTCATTTAATGAAATTTTTGTAAGTTTCCATGATACAATAGTGATTCCATTGCTAAAATACTGATATATAAGTTTTTTTTATATTCAATAGGGTATGGTAAACCTCTAAGGATAATTATTTTCAAATGTGATCAATCATAGAAGTAAAATTCACCTTTTTTTCTTACCTATTCTCTTTAAATAGTTAAATTTGACTAGTTTTATTGTTTATAATGCCATGAATGTTCTATGTGTCCAAATTTCATTATTTAAGTTTTTTTAGGTCATACACTCACCCAAAAACCCAACAAAACTAAAAAAAATAGAATTCGTTGAGTCAGTACAGTGTTTGAGAGGTCTCCTTTGCACATGCAATCTCTAGGACAAATTCTGTTAGTTTTTCCAAACACCCCAGATTCTTCCAAACTATATAGAACTGATATGAACCTGCTTAAATGGATATTTTATTCCTAAATAGAGACTGATAAATCACCTAAGCCTTCCTTAGCTTTGGTTTCTTGGAATTGACTATTCAAATCTCAGTTTGCACCGATTGGGACACCCAAAATCCTAGTAGTAGAGTTCATCCTGGATGATGCTCAAAACCTAAAAGGGCCCAATAGATAGGTTCTTAGGTATATTAAGTTTCATTCTTTAAACCTTTCATTTGGTTTCTTCCACTAACCCTCTGTCACTCTAAGTTTATTCCTTTACTGCTTATGTTTTTCCTTGTTGAAAAAAGTGCTTAACCATCTTGTAAATTTTATTCCACTTTTGATAAGATCAGCAGTAAGAGTTAATATTTCAGATATTATTTAGATTAAGGATATTATAGTGGTATCATAGCATGTTCCTCCATGAATTCTCTTTCTAATCATTAATTAGTACAAAAGTCAATTCGGATACTAAAAGGAAGAACTTCGAAGAAGAGGAAGTTGACTTTGTGGAAGAGAGATTCCATGGGGATATGGATGAGAAGGAAGAGTTCAAAATTTATGTTAAGAGTATGTTGAAAGGGTTGTAAGATATTTCAAATAATATCATTCATTATTTCAAAAGACTATATATTTCCTAGCCAAGCAGTTAGGTGGGAAAGATGGAGAAGGGAGCAGCATTAGCTTCCAACATGAAGAGAGGAAGATCATGGGTGGATATATCTTCTCCAAGATAGGGGCTCATAATAAGACTCATGAGTAAAAATATGAACCTAAGTTCCAGCCTTGGCCTACCATTCCCATATTCATGGAGGATCCCAAAGAAGACCATGAAGTACAAACTGAATCAGTTGCTTCATGGGAGGAGAAGTATGATGCCTATCAGACATTGAGTGAGGAGTGCATAAGGGAATTTCCTTTCAAATATTTTTGTGAAAATCAGTATGGATGGAAGCCTCAAGGATTTCAAAGGATTTTGAATCATAATTTTGATATGAGACATGCCATTGGAAATATCACCTTACCTTACTTTTATGGCACTTCCATGTGCATAGTAAACTCTTGGATTTAGAAACTGGACACTTGCTTCCAATTAAATCCTATGGCTAAGAGGGATTCCATAAATATGGAATCCCTATATATTGATGAGGAATATAATGAATAGTGGATTCAAGGCATGAAAACTTTGGGCCATGATCAAGTGGCTACTTATGAAAAATTCACCGTAAGATTGACAGAAAGGTTTGACCAGAGAGATCCTCGTATCTCTTTCCAAGAATTGGCTTATGTCAAACAAGTTAGAACTCCTAAAGCATACATATCTGAATTCCAAAGATTAGTTCTGATG
This sequence comes from Pseudotsuga menziesii, assembly GCA_001517045.1. NCBI lineage: Eukaryota > Viridiplantae > Streptophyta > Pinopsida > Pinales > Pinaceae > Pseudotsuga > Pseudotsuga menziesii. The sequence goes on from LPNX011063796.1 coordinate 36,534, forward strand.
GTTATTGAAATCTCAAAGGCTAGGTTGATCCTTTTGTTCATAGAATAATTAGCAGAACCTTTGAAAGGGATGGTGAAAGCTTATCGACCCTCAACCTTGCAAGAAGTGGTGAGAAGAACTAGAGATATACAGGATGCCATTCAAAGGACCAAGTATCCTCCCAAGACTCCCATGCCCCATAAATTTAAGAATCAAACACCTCCTGTGAGTAACTTTTCTTCCTTGGAAAGAAATATTACTCTTACAAAGATCGGGATGAACTAAGGAGGAAGAATCTCTGATTTCCCTACCAAGAACCTTGGGTTCCAGGCCATAAGTGTGTTAAGGGAAAGGAACACTATATTGAACTCTTTTCTGAAAGTGAGGCTAAGGAAGAAGAAGGAGATCCACCGATAGATACCAAGGTAGCATATGAAATAGTAGATGAAGAGCCTCTTCCTGAGGTGAGCAAAATTGCGGTGTTGTCAGGGGTGCCCCAATTCCACACTCTTCGATTCAAAGGAGTCGTACAAGGGAAAGAAGCCAATGTTTTGGTAGGTGGTGGGGCCACACATAATTTCATATATGCATCCATGGTAGAAAGAAGGAATCTGCCCACTAAAAAAATTTAAGGCTTCACGGTTATCATACAAGGTAATAATTCTATGGAATGCTCCAGATGGATTCCCAAGTTGCAAGTAACTATAGGGAATTACACGATGATTGATATCTTTTATGTGGTGGACATGGCTAATAATAATGTGGACCTAGGATTTCAATGGTTGTACTCCATTGGAAAGCACATAATAGACTGTCAATTTCTTGAGATGATATTCTAATATGCGGTGGGAAAGAGGTAGTACTGAGAGGAGTCAATACCTACCTAAAGAAAGTAGTGATTGCACATAGTATGAGATCTATTATAATGAATGGTGACATTGAATGAGATGTTGAGTGTCGGATAACCACTGAGGTAACTTTTGTCAATGTTTCCTACAATCCCAAAGACATAAAAAAGTTGTTGCACAAGCATAAGGGTTTTTTTAAAACCTCCCACATGGCAGGCCACCAAACTGTGGTATTGAGCACATAATTGAGCTGGAAGTTGGCACACTTCCTATAAAAATTCACCCCTACAAGAATCCAAAGAAGTTCAAGAATGATATTGAGAAGGCCATCAAATAATTCCTTAATTTCAGTCTCATTACACCAAGTTCCATCCCCTTTGCTTCTTCGGTGGTTTTGGTGAAGAAGAATGATAGAACACTTCAAATATGCATAGAATACCAACACTAAAACAAATTTGACATTTGGAGGCGGTTGTATTCCACCTCCAAAAATCACTTTTGGGGGTGGTTTTTGATTTAGAGGCAGTCTTTACAAAACCACCCCTAATAGCACCGACGCTAAAAGTTTTGAATTTTAGGGGTGGTTATGAAAGAGATCAAAACCGCCCCTAAAAGTGACTTTTGGGGGTGGTTATAAACCGCCCCCAAAAGTGACATTTGGGGGTGGTTATAAACCCCCTCCAAAAGTGAATTTTGGTGGCGGTTCTAACCCCCCCCCACCAAAAAAAGTCACTTTTGGAATTTTTTGGGGTGGTTTGAACCCCCCCTCCCCCCGAAAAAAAAAACTAATTTTTTGACTTTAAGGGGCGCTTATCTTCTGCCTCTGAAAGTCACGTTTTGGGGGAGATTTTAGCTTTGGAGGCGGTGTTTACAAAACCACCCGTAATAGCACCAATGCTAAAAGTTTTGACTTTTAGGGGCGGTTATGGAACAGATCAAAACCGCCCCTAATAGCACCAACGCTAATTTTTTTGACTTTTAGGGGCGGTTCTAGAACAGATCAAAACTGCCCCTAAAAGTGAATTTTGGTGCCGGTTCTAACACCCCCCCAGCAAAAAAAAGTCACTTTTAAGGGTGGATATAAACCCCCCTCGTAGGTACCTACGGGGGCAGTTTAGAACTTCCCTTAAACTTCTTTATTACAAAACTTTGGGGGTGGTTTTAAACCCCCCTCGTAGGTACCTACGAAGGCGGTTCATAACTTCCCTTAAAAATATTTATTACAAAATTTTGGGGACGGTTTTAAACCCCCCTCATAGGTACCTACAGAGGAAGTTCAACCCCCCCCCTAAAACGTTTTACAAACCTTCTGGGGAATT
>LPNX011063796.1:38720-101152 GCA_001517045.1 Pseudotsuga menziesii
TGACTCGAGAGACCTAAGAAAGTAGTTTGAATGGATATGACCTTATATGTTGGCTGAACTTGAAAGGTTTCATATGCAACATTGATTCAATAAAGAAAACAGCAATACAAAAATGTTTTGCAAGAAGAAATTGGCATTCAAGTTCACACCCATACTCATGAAGTGAACATTAACTAGAATTTCAAGTATTCATGGATAAGAACGAGCATATTTTCTAATTGTTGCTTGATGGATCCATGTAAGAGTAGCCTTCTCTTAAAATTTATGACAGTAGATCAATGGGTTCTACAATTATAACATATTTAGACCCAATTCAATCCAGTCTGGTGATATAAATAACATTCAACTACAAGATGGAGAAATGCAAAGATTAAAAATTGCATAAGATGGATAAATCTATAATCTTTTCTAAGATAAACAATGGCATAATAATGCATTTATAGATATAGAATACTTGCAACTGATATAATCACGAGTGAACACCACCATCACTCAAAAGGCCAATGAGATGAAGTGTGTCATTTTCAAAGCACTCAACATATTTAAACCCTTCTCCCTTGTAGATTTTTCCAGAGGAAAGAGCATAATCCACTAATTTTGCTCTACACCCAAAGTGAAAATCAAAGTTAATATGTTTCCCATTCTAAAAGATGTAGCAGAAATAAATAGTAGAAATATCCTTTTAGTTACCATTTATACAATTATAAAGTACATCTTATACAAATATCTAATGATATCACCACAATTTGTAAGGTGGTTAATAAATAAACTATTACACAACCACGATTTCAACAAAATGTTAATGCTTACCAAATCTTAATGTAGGGAAAAATATCGAATGCATAGGATTGTCATAAGTCACTCTGAATGCAGAAATGATCCACATGCAAGATATTTGTTCTTCACTCTTATCCTTGACAATTTTCATGAATAATTTTCCAAAAGTAAAAAGACCACAGTGAGCAAAAATAAAATGAGTTGCTTGTTTACATATTGGAAAATAACAAATATCAAGAATAATAAGTCGTAGAGGATAGTAGAGCCGAATAAGGACTTTGTTTCTTCTTTGAATTATCTGGAAAAAAAAGTAAGAGTTTTATTTAATCTAGTTTTGTCATTTAGTTCGATAGCTTAGCTTTAGATTACAGAACTTGCTAGCTCACAAAAGCTTTTAGGTAGCTTATTGGAGATTAGTTAGCTCGAGGAAGGTTCAATCAAGAGGAACAAGCTTAGAGTTTATACTCTTGGAGCTTACATAGAGAGAGAGAGAGAGGTATTTTTTTGTAATGATCAATCCATTGTATTTAGGTTTAGATTAAGGATGATTGTGAAATAAGATCGTATGCCTGTATTTTTGGCTTAATTGAGTTTGGAAGCAATTTTCCATTTGAATCATATCTTGTGACCACATTGCCTGTATGGTTAGTTGAATGAAGAAATGTCTTGAGTATTGACATTTACCACATTAAGTCACTTTTAGTTGTGCATTGCAAGGCATATCCATGGTGTAGGGGAGATTGGTTAAAGAGGTTACAAGTCGACGATGTTGATCAAGAGGTGAGTTGATGAATGACTAAAGAGGAATTTTGCTGACTAAATAATGAGAAAGATAAAGGCGAATCAATTGCGAAGTTGGAGAAAAATCGTTGCAAGGATGAAGAAGATCAATAGTTAAGAATGATCTTGCTATAGATCAACGATGAAGAACTATTTTGCTGGGTGAACTAGTGCATTAGAAGAAATTCCTGACAGGCGCGATACTTTATAAAATCCACCCTATAACAATTTAAGTCTATCGTTGATCTACATCTGACGGTTGTTAGTCTATTTCTTCGATGATCTAGCAATAAAGTTAATTGCAGAAGTTGGGCACGAAATAATTGTGTAATCCAGTTCATCAATGATAATCTTTGTGTAATCATTGGACCTAGAAGATCAGGATCCTAGTCACGCATGAGCGCATGGTGGGAAGTACGGGTTCATGCCCAGAGTGATGGAGAAAGGATATTCTCAGCACATGATAGATATGGTATTTAAGGCTTAGAGGACGCCAATCTAGGATGAAGCCAGGATGAGGAAGGTCAAGTACAAAATTTTTATGATGGTGAGGTGGCCGCCACCCTTATATTCTAAAACAGCTTCGTCCTCTACTTAATGACCTCTGTGGAGTATCCCAGCCTCTTTTTTGTCTATGCATCCCCTCCTAGTCAAAAGGGATCGTGACTATGTTTTTCGATATGAAGCATTGGTACTTGGTGAAGACTCTATATCCATGGCTCCCAAATGCTATGAGAGGGGAATATTAGGGTTGGGGGAAGTCTCGACTGATAATAGCGACAAGGGAAAGGGTAGTGAGGAGCAGAATGGAGATAAGGGCCATGTGACTAGAGCCCAGATACAAGCAAATCAGGTTGCTAACTTCTTCAGAGACTTTGTTCCTCTGGCCACTTGCAGCCAAATTGAATCAGTTGTAGAAATTTTATGGGAGGAATCTAAGGCCATGCCCCAGGAGGAGTTGCACCGTGAGGTTGAAGAGTGGGTGGTGGGCCCTGGTGATACAGGTGGGAGGGTTGTGGCATATAACATATTTCTTATGTTCTATTAGGTTAACATGAACCTGATAGCGCACTCTTCGCTTAGCACTACTTCAAAATGGGAAGGGGATGAAGAACCAGTCAGAGTTTAGAAGGAGCACAACACCAATTCCTGCCTCATGCATAGAAAGATGGACATCATGGCCACAAAGATGGACATTGAATTATTCCACCCAAGGATTGAGAAGGCACAGGTCAGAAGTATGAGTAGGTCGATGGAATAAAACGGGGCCAATTCAATCGACATGACTGTTAGGGAGCACTCCCAGAAGATGAAGCAGACCACATGCTCCTCATCGGTACTATCCACCCAGGGCCGGGTTTGAGACCCCTATGTTTATGCTTTGTTAATTCTTGTTATGTTTACGATTAGTGGATCCAATAGTGATAGGATTTGTAGGTAGCTTATGTATGTATTCTGATGGAGCATGCCATGAATGATCTGGTTGTTTTTTTATTTCTTGTTTAGTCGTCTGTTAGTGGTTCTTGTAGTGATTTTATTTATGGGAAGCTTATGTATGTAATCGGGATGGGGCATGCCATGAACAATCTGGCTGTTTTGTTTTGGGATGGGTGGTTCTATTTTGGGACGAATGTAAAGCTTGTCAGAATTGGGTAGGTGGTTTCTAGATTTGTTATTCAGAATGTAATTAAGTGACTATGTTGTAATACAATCCTTTTATTTATGAAAAAAAGTGGAGAAATTTTGAAATATTCTACAAGTGCTTCAATTTCTCACCTTTCAGAAAAAAGGATGGATACAATTCATATATAGTTTGATATTGATGTCTTAAAATAAAAGGCATTTACCACCAATGGCCACAGACAACTAAAAAGTAGTTAATGGGATTGCTAACTGCATTATGTAAAATTATTTAATAGTGGTTAGGGAGGCTTCACGAGACCTATAGGTGATACTCCCAATGCATAAAAGGAAAACTATAGGTGATACTCCCAAAGAATGTTGAAATTGTATTGATAATAAGGATCTGTACCTCAAAGTTCAGCTATGATGCCAATAACGTCAGATGATATTGGCGTCCTCTATGCTTTACACAAATGTTTCACACAAATTAGTTGTTACACCATCAATCGGGTATACTTATGGTTGTAATAAATATGTTGTAATGAAATTTGTTGTCATCAAATACTTTCAATACTGTTCATTAAATTACCTTCCCATGGTCAATAGTTATCCCACAATCAACTTTTTTCCTTCAACAAATGTGTCATAAAATCAATTCATAAAATAGACAAGGACAACTGTACTTAAAATGAAGAAATCAACATGTTATAATAAATGAAACGACAATAAGATATCTAATTGACAAATTCATTATGGTGATAACTTAAAAATATGCATTAGATAAGGATACAAATTTTCATTATATTCCTTTCCATTATGAAGATCTGCATATATCATGAAAAAATGGTATGTTCATATAAGTGATTGATAGTTATGTAAAAAAACGCATAACATATATGAAATAAAAAAGAAATGAAATGAAAATACCTGAATGAGCTTCTCTTGGTTTCAGGAATATTTATTCTCTACTAAACAGGGCCAACCATGTGAAGGTTGAAGCTCATATGGCCCCTCCCCCCATCACATCACTCTCAATTCCCCACACCCAATCTATCTACTGTAAAAATAAATGAAAGTTACATAACACAATAAAAAAGATAAGATCCATGCATAAACAGTAGCAAAACAAAAAATATATACATGAAAGGTAAATCCAAGTAATAATCTAAGTTATAAATTTTCATAGATATAACTTAAATGAGAACTGATAAAAAAATCATGCATGCTACTTACTGAACAAAATCCAACCATGTGCCTTCACAATCTCATCGAATATAATCCATTCCACCATCACCTATAGCTTCATCCTCTTTACATTTTGTTCCTTCAAAATATGCAACACTTGATAAATCTGAATACTCCAATTAATATCTATTACAATTTCTTGGTCCCTTCGGAGGGCATGTCAAAAAAACACACTACTTATTCTCTACCAGATATTGTACATAAAATACTTGTTTTGCTTGTGATCCTAGAATAAATGGATCATATTGCACTCTATCCTTAATCAAGCATCTCTTCAGATTCACCATGGTGAAACCATTATCATCAACTTTCATTCCATTCTTCTTGTGTACATCTATCCAATCACATTTGAACAATGGATACTTCACTAAATAGCGATCCAATAACATTATTTCTTGAATCACTCCATAATATGTTGTCGTTTGGTGTATAGGGTTTTTATCCTTTGCACTTGATCTCATTAATGTTTGTGCATCTATGCATACACCACTATTTTGGGTGGCCCTAAAATTTTCTATGCTTTTAACATGAAATATAGACCCATTGATTAAGTAGCTATCATACTTAGTTGCATATTTCCTTGGGCCATGTGCCAACCATTTAAGGGTTTCAGAAATATTTTATTTTCCTTCCACCTGTAAATTTTTAAATGTCATTAGAAAACCATGCAATTTCAAAATATATTAAAATAATCTCAGCTTCATACATCATAATAGTCTTGATCAATGAAGTTCAATTAAATCTATTATGAATAACACATCATTACCTGTTTTCTTAACCAATCACTAAATTGTTGGTTGTGGAGATTTTGTAGTAAGACTTCATCTTTTTGGGCTTGTATGTTACTACTGGCAATTTCTATCAAGTGCATCCTATTTTCAAGTAATGTCAATAAACAATTTATGAAAATATTCTGATATATTATAATAAAAAATGATTTCATAAGGATGTGCTTATTACTTACTGGTTGAATTTCATCTATGTTGTGCAAGACCCATATGTGGGCTTGTAACAAACTAGTTTTATCTAATTCAATAGAAGTTCCACTAGTTAAGGCCCCCCCCCATATTGTCCAACCTCTCCTTCTTCAACATCCCAAGATTCATTTCTACTAGGAATGATTTCAATATATTCCATACCTTCAACATATCCATAATTTTTTTTTTATGGATTCCTCCACAGTGTAGTTTTCATCTATGTAGCCTTCGGGCCTATTCTTGTTTTTCACATAACTTTTGAAAAATTTCATGTTCCTAGAAAAAAACACATAATTTGTAGTGAAATCAAAAGGATGAATAAAGAGTTTCTACTAATGTATTATTATTATATGCACATAAAATGTTGGAATTTATGTGGATTTACACTTAATAAAAATTCATTGACCTTTCAAAAGGGTACATCTATCGATATACAATTGGTCCACAATAACGTAGCTCTCACACCAAGTGTACAGTCAAATGTATCATTATATAAAAAAATGAAGGGGGGAAATATTTTTTGAGTAAGCACAAAGTTTCCACAACATCATCTTGTAAGTTATCAAGATCTGTTGGATCCGCCATTTTTGCACAGATTTGCCTATAAATGGAGCAAAGCCTACAAATAGTGTTTCGAACTTCTTTTGGTAGCACATGGCACAATGCTATAGGAAGGATTTGTTGCATGAGAACATGGAAATCATGTGCTTTCATACTATGAAGATCGATATCTTTCATAGATACAGGATTTCTAGGGTTTGAACTATATTCATTTGGAACTTTTAACGTGAAAAAAACACCACAAAGAATCTCTTTATCCTTTTTTGAAAGAGTGTGTGGTGCGGGTGGAAGAAATATTTTTTCCTTTTTGTTATGGCCACAGTGACCTACTTATAGCTAACTGTTGTAATTCATCACGAGAATTTTTCCCATCCTTTGATTTATCTTTTATATCCATAAGGGTTCCAAAAATACTTTCTCATACATTTTTTTCTATGTGCATTAAATCTAAATTGTGACACAATAGGAGTTTCTGCATCCAACGATATAAAAAATTAATGAATTATAAAATCAAAGAAAAACTAAACAATATATTCACATTAAACACTTTTAGAATAGTAATCCATCATTAGTACCTTAGTTACACTAATTAGTCAATTTTATTGCTTTTTAAGCTTTAATACACTATGAGGTGGACTAGGGGTGCTTAGGTGGACAAATGTCAAGTCATAGTGGGCCTTTCACACCCACATGAGAATTACAGCTCAATCAATAGCCACATATGCACCCTCATGATTTCTGGTGTGCTCCCATGCATTGAATGTGGACAGGAAAGTTGACTTGGAGCGCTAGAGTGGGATTTTCGCCAAATTTGGCTTGATTTGGTGCATTAAATGCTGCATTGAGAATCTAAACTGCCTAGGTTTCCACACCCACACTTTCCAAGATGTAATAATTTGTCCAAAACACATCATCTATGACAAATCAGCAATTCATGGCTGTTTCGGGTGATTTGGGACATGATTGACCCACCTAGGGGGGTTTGATGCCATTTTGGCAATTTTGACTTGTATGCTCACAATTGGCTTCCAAAGCCTCATGAAACTATTATATTGTATTATATAGATAATAATAACATCTTTCATGGTTATAAAATCAGAAATTATCTTGTTTCTGTTCACATTGTGTGTGTAATTTTGCTTCTCATTTGATGGGTTTTGCTAATTCTTGCACCAAATTTGATTTTTGAGATTCACTAATGCTCCTAGATTCTCCTGTTGTTTGAATTACTCATCTGGTAGTTCAAATTCCTCACATGGTATTAGATCCCGTTGGATATTTTTGAGTTGCAGATCACTTCAAGGTGATTTGAGTTGCATTTTTAGTGGAGTTCCAGATAAAATCAAATTGTGTTTGCAGAACATCCGAAAAATTTCTTCATCATCAGCACAGGAAGAAATGGAGGATACCCACATCATTCTAACACCCTTATTTTTTTTTTATTGGAATGCATAGATGGTGATTCAGCTGAGAGCCAAGGGGATTTACAGAGTTACCATGGGCATTGTGGTGGAACCAAATTCTGCTGTTGAGAAAGACAAGTACTTCAACAGATTGGATGAGGCATTTGAATTTCTATGTTTGGGCATCTCAAGAGAGATATTGTTCCACATTTATAGTTTGACAACACCCAATGAGGTCTGGGTAAAAGTAGAGACTCTATTTGGGAAAATTGATGAGCTACATGGTCACCAGCTTGAGAATGAGCTTATCAAATTGAGCCCAACGCACTATGACACAATCTAGGATTTCTTCACCAATTTTAAGTCACTTGTGTTACAGTTGAAGTAGTGTGGCATTGAAAATAAATAAGACCAATTGATCTTGTCTATACTTTCGAAGTTGGGGCCAGAGTTCTCAGTCTTTGTGAGTACAGTCCACTCCAGCAAGTTAACACTTCGAAGTTGGAAAATGGCCAATATGGTAAATTTCATGGAGTCACTCACTCAAAAGAAATAAAATTTGGTCCAAATGGCTCCATCAAGACCAAGGATCAAGCTCTAGCAGTAGGAGTTTCAAATTCCTCAAAGGGAAAGCTCAAGCCCAAGAATTTGAAGTTGCCAGAGAAGAAGAAAAACCTAGAAAAACCCAAATCCAGTGATACAAGTTCGAATCCTTACAAGGAGAAGGACAACAATGGAAAAGAGAAGGACAAATGCACCTATTTCCACAAGGGATGGAATATAGAGAGCTCATGCATGAAAAATACCATTGACACCATGGTGCAATTATTGGAGAGGAACAACATTCCAGTCCCTGATAACGCAGGGAAGAAGGATGGAAACTCCAGTTCAAGTGAAAGAAAGGAGAAATGTCATGCTTTGGTGGTAGGTAATTCTAAATCTTCATCCTTTGTCATTGATTTAGGGGCTTTAGGAATATGGTAGCTAATAAAGAGATCTTCTCCTCCATGAGTTCGAATGCTGTCCCAACAATTCAAATGGGGGATGATTCAGAACTCCAAACCAAAGAGAATGGGAGGATTGATTTAGAACATGGATTATTTAGTGAAGTATTGTATGTAACAGACCTTGCAGTAAACTTGTTGTCATTCTATTATATGACCCATAAAGGAGAGCCAAAGAGAGTGATCTTCATTCCTGACATGGTAGATATTTCTGAAATCTCAACAAACCAAGTTATTGTAGTTGGATATGCTGATCAACATGAGAGGATGTACAAGTTTGCAAACTTCCTCCCCACTTCAGGTGATCAAGCTCTTCACTCACATGCCAATGAAGTTTCCAAACTATGGCAGGAGAGGTTTGGTCACATGAATTACAGGTACCTTCAGGCATTTCACAGAGATGAGATGGTGGATGGACTTCCACAAATCAAGTCATCAACTGGAGAATGCATAGGGTGTGTAGTTGGGAAGCATCCTGAGTAAAGCTATGAGAAGGGGAAGGGAAGGAGAGCAACACAGACACTTGGATTGGTGCATTATTATTTGATTGGTCCATTACCCACTCCTTCATATGGTGTATCTAGGTATGTGCTTACATTCATAGATGACTAATCTCGATTTTGTTGGGTTTATTTTCTGAAATTGAAGTCTGAGGTGTTTGAGCAACTCAAGATTTGGAAAGCACTTGTAGAAAACGAGAGTGGGAAAAAGATTAAGGTCCTTAGGACTGATAATGGAAAGGAGTATGTGAATAACAACTTTTGGCAACTTTGTGAGGAGAGTGGCATCCAAATGCAGCACTCAAATCCCTACACACCACAACAAAAAGGTGTGGCTGAGAGGAAGAATAGGACACTCAAGGAGATGGCCACTTGCATAATAGAAGCAAGGGATATAAGTCCCAAGCTATGGGATGAAGCCATAATTTGTGATTCTCACATAAAAAACAAATCCTTTCACAAATCAGTAAAATTAATGACACATTATGAGGCATGTTTGGTCAAAATCCAAATGTCTCAATTTTAAGAATTTTCGGGACAAAAGCATGGGCTAGAATTCCATCTGAGAAGAGGAATTCCTTGCAACCACAAAGCAAGGAGTGTATCATGGTTGGATATGGTGAAGAAAAAAAAGGTTACAAGCTCTTTGACACATCCACTTGCAAGACATTTGTTGAGAGAAGTGTGAAATTTGAAGAAGAACCAATTCCCGATTTCGAGCTTGCACTAGGGGAATGTTCCTCTCCTCAACCATTTGAAGATGTAAGTGATGATGACTGCTCTATTTTTTCTGATATTTCTGATAAAAATGTTTCTGAATATGTTATTTTTGTATATGAATCAGCATTTAGGCCCAAGTGGGATGAGAAAATTGTACAAGCAATTGGGGAATTGGCAGGCAATCCCCATGAGCCTAGGAAGACTAGATCACAAACTAGTAAGGCTTCCTTTGCAAGTGATAGTGCTGGTTGCCACCTTTCAGACACCTGGGTCACATGGAAGAAATCTTCAAGCCACTTGGTGTGTCCTTGGGGGCAAGTCTCGAGTCAAGGTTGTCACCTTGTTCTTGACTCCTCCATTTAGGCTCAACTCCTAACGAAGCCAAGGGGGGTAGACCCTATTAAGTTACTAAGGAAAAATTATTTAGTATGGTGATTTTAAACAGAATAAATTACTTAGGAGTTTGAAATTTAACCATAAACAACCATAGATGACAAGATACAAACTGAGCGCATGAAAGCATGATGCTGAGACACAATATATATATATACATATATAGCAAGAAAATAACTAGTGCCTTAAAATGGAGTCAAAAGATAATGAATGTACTTGCATGTGCTTGGAGTGAATGTTTTGCAATTGCCTCTTGGTACGTTTTAAGTTAATGTGAAATATGAGTTGATTAAAATTAGGCAAAGGGGTGGACTCCAGAGATACTCGAGAGTACTTGGAGTATGTCCAAAACTAAACCTTCACGGCTACCCGCAAGGAATATGTGGGCTGAATGGAGTCTCTGAGGCTATTGTTCATAATGCACCTGCAGGTGTAATAGAGATCGATGCCCCGAGGTCACTTTTTAGAAGTTCCCGCTTCCTTTGGGTATTTTTCCACCGTAATGGTTTGATCTAGGTGTTGGATTTTCACCTGATGGTTTTTCAATTTGGGAGAGTGAATCCTAATCATTCTAGTCACTCAAATGTTTTTGATACAGCTTGACTGATCGGATGAACTGCATCCAAGTGCAGAGCATACACACCAGAGTCTTGTCAATTTTAGTAAATTTTGAGATGGGTGTTCTTGTTAAAAAAGAAAACCCTCTAGGAACCTCTTTCGATCGGGGAATCAAGGAGGGGATAATTTTATAATAGCTGATGAAACAAATGATTAAAAGGAAAACACAGATACACAATTCTTGTTTTCTAATTAGTCCTACCACGCATCTCTTTCCCCTTTCGGGTCAATCGGGAAGTCATGGGGTATGTATTAAGATTACTTTGAAATATAAAATATGGAATATGAAATTGATAATAAATCAAAGTATGCCACCCTGTAGATTAGAACTACTCTAGTTTTCAAAAAAAAGGAAATATAAGCAAAAAAGAAACACAGACACAAATCCCCCCAGGGGGGATGGTGAATAGGCTCGAAAGAGCCTATTTGAAAGGACCTTTCTTTTTATTAGCAGCGATTCAAAATATCAGCAAATTGAAATTGATGCACTTTGGTTCTTGTTATCTAGGATCCAAAGGCTTACAATAAGATTGTAACAAGCTAGAATTAAAACACATCGCTAGGGGAAGCTTCCGGGAAGCTCTGGTTCGTCCAAGAGTCGGAAATTGGGCAGAGTATCCTTCTATTTTTTGTTAGACCTGATAAAAGACAATGAGAAATTAAAATAAAATGTGGCCAAACACACTTTAAAAGTGTTTTGGGTCACCACACTAGTTACCGAAAAAAAACTAAGTAAAAATTTGTTAAGTTGGGGTAATCTAGTTTTGCAAAAAAAAGGAACCAAGGAAAGCAAGATTTCCTTGGGATATTGAATTGCTGTTTGGGAAGCCAATGCGATGTGCAATTTTATTGTAGAATGTTAAACTTTAAAGTACAGCAAAGGAAACTACCTTAAAGGCAAGCTACAAATTTTATTTAAAATGCTTGCAAAAAAGAGGATAATTTCAGCTAGATCTATTAAAATATGACGCTATATGCAAAATAGAACTGAGATATAAAATTAAGAAAGGATCTTACTAACTAGATATACATGTAATTTTCTTTGTGAGACAGATCTAAGCAATAAGATTCTTTAAAAGTAACCAATTTGAAGAGAAATTAAGATTTTGAAGGAGGAAGAGAGAGAAAGAGTGTTGGAAGCCTGGGAATGTTGGGCTTTGGAGTTTGATTTGGTGGAACACTAAGGGAATATGTCATTCAAAATATCTTGAAGATGAGGAAGATGCAAACCAGCTAAACCTCTTCTACAAGTGATATCACCTGCAGCTTAGAAATCCTTGCACAAACGGATGGTTAAAACATAGGTGCTGCTGGAAGATATAATTGGAAAGCATGCAATTAAAATTAAAATACATACAACTCCAATATATTTGAAACAAGCAGCTGTAAGAGCATAAATCAGACTATAATAAACTCTTACCCTAACAGGAGGGAGCTCTCTCCTTTGAGGCCAACAATTAACCAGCAAAAGCAGTGATAAATAACATAGGTTATACCTCATAAGAATTTGACAATCACCATCCACACATGAAAAGAATTACACCATAGATCTTGCCTCCAAATATTCTTTATTCCAGAATAATAAACAATACAATACAAGAGGAACAACACCTCAATCCCAGTTCTAACTAGCTGGTAAGAGGAAGCCTGTGCTTTATTTAAACAAAAAACAGGAGATCCATCCTAGGGGGGCACAAATACCAAGGAGACAAATCACTGTAGCTGAAGGAGAGTCCATCAATGCCTGATCTGTGTCTAACTAAGCTAGATCTAAGTCTCACTGAGTGCAACTGTCAATCGGGGGCCTGATCTGACTGACACCTCAACCTGTTGATTGAAGCATCCAGAAAAAATCATCCAGATGAGCCCAAACGTGTGGAGGAGAGAGGGAGGGCGGAATTCCCCATAAAGGATGCTAAAGTTCAACTCTGGATCTGTCCAAATCACCTCCTTCAGTCAAGGATTTGTCAGATCCAGTCAATCTCGTTCAGATCTGACTGATTTCAATCAAATCGGTTGAGAATCCACTGATCTAGGATTTTGGATTTGCTCCATTATTCATCAATTTATTAATTAATATAATCAATAATTGATTTTTTGGGGCTTTCTGACCTGAGTGATGGAAAATCACTCAAAACTAGGAAATAGCGGGTCCATGGGTTTACATGGTGCTCTTAGCTCAAAAATGAGCACCTACATGACTGAAACTGATTATTTGGCCCACTTTTATTACAAAATCAAATTTTCCAATTAAACTATTAAAAAATAGCCTAAGTTTTGGAAAAATTAAATTTTAATAAAAAACACTGAAAATTTTAAAAAAATTAAAAATTGAAAAAACCTAGGGGGACTTAGACATGTTCATATGACTCGACCATGATGCCTATCATGTTTATACATTGACACATAGACTTTAATAACCTCAATAGGCCTAAATACCAAGCCAACCACCCCAAATTTGGAGGTATGGAGTGAAAAACTCAGAAATTATCAGTCATTTATTCAACAACCAATAATAACCAAGGGAAAAAACACCCTGGGATGATCGGATTGACAAATAAAGTCTAAGAGACAACGTATTTTATAGACACTATCATGATAGAACATTTATTAGAATTCCCCCATGGGGTATGAACATGTGATATCGTACAACAAGCACTTCCCAGAAGTACTCCCAAAGGTCTTCTGATGTCCGAACAAGTTATTCTTGTCCGGTTCACCAGGCTCACTTGATAAAAAACCACTAAGTACAACTTAGGTGGTAACATTCTGGCTCCAACTGTGGGACGTGTGCTCGATTTGGTATTTAAGGAAAGGAGAGGATACGAGAACACCATAATATCTGGTTTATATACCCTGTAAAAACATCTCAACTTGACAAGAAAACCTCAGTAGCACAAGCTTTGTATAAAAACCAAATGAACCATTAAGCTGATTTATTTAAACAAACAAAATGTAATTAACTAATGAACAAAAAGTTTTATTATAGCTAAGTACAAAACGTAAATGCAGAAAGTAAATGCTCTCTTTTAGGAGCTTATTTTCCTACTCTAAGCTTGATATAAAAGGTTAGGAGTAATAAAAAATCCAATGTAACCACCTAAGCATTTTATTAACATAATTTTTTTTTCCTTGTCTTTGGTTATCAGCCAAAGTAAGGATACCTAATTTGGAAAATGCAAACCTACGTGATGATTCAGAATGGGTGGGATGGATGGGAGATCATAGGCATGCATAATTATGTCAAACTTCCTCCAAAACTGGTAATTGCTTCCGCAAGCTGCTTCTATCCATGACTGGACAATGTTGATATACAAATTAGAGTGATGGGGCAGATTGACTACACCATCATACTGATCATTGAGGCTTACCGGATGATAATTCCCTGTATAAGCCCCAAGTGGCTCCAAATCATGAGGAGACTCTATATGTGAAGATGATAGTTGAGACTGATATTCTACTAACTACATCACATTTGTCCTTTCACAACATTGCTTCTCCATGTCTTCATTATTGATACCTTTGTGTGGTTCTGCATGATATGAATCTAAATGATCATATAAGATTTTTGAATGCTCCTCTTCCATTCTAGGATTTTCCCAGGTCTCCAAATCCATGCTCCCTCCTTCAGATATGCCATAGATAGAAAAATCAACAAAACAATCAAAAGTTTCTGGTTCATTATTTTCCTCTTTATTCATGTCATAGACTGGATTTTCCATGAATGTCCAGGATTCCTCATCAACATCTTTGTTGGAGATAAGGGAGTTTTCGTCACTTGTATCATGCTCCAAGTTATACTTGTCCTCATTTTCATACTCATGTTATTCAAAGAAAATTTCACAAGGCAGTAAACCTTCCAGACTATCATCATTATATAAAGAACACATAGGAGTCCCATCATGTACATTACAATTTTCAACATAAGTTTCACTATAAGATTATGTAATGGTTTCATCCTTAGGCTTGTACTCTTTAGTTGGTGACAAAGGGTAGGCCTGGCCTACCATGTATAGATGATCAGGCTTGCTCGAAGTTGTTTCCTGACTACTGAACTCAGGAAGTCCATGTTCCATGACTTGATTTGCAACATAATAAGTGCTTTCTTGGTGGAATTGTTCACAGGGTCTACACCATGGAATTAATTCTTCTACCATGTTAGTTGAGTCTAACTATTTTGGAATCCTAGGCTCTTGATGAGGAAACTTCTTTTGATACATTTGATTCTTAATAGGATGAAAGTTACTAGGTCCATTATTTTTTTCCATTGTGATTATTCTATTGTGCATATGATTCAGTTGTGTGGACTGATTTGCCATAAGTTGGTTTTGACTAGTAACCAAGTCTTTTATCATGTCTGTTACCTTTTCCATGGGATATTTAGAAGCTCCATTTTCTTCTGATTCAACGAATTTTCCCTTTTCTTTGTTGTATGAAGTGTTTCCCCTAGTGTAACCGGGAATGTTGGATTTTCCTGAAGACTGCATACTCTTTTCTATTTTCTCAGCCAATTCCTGAGCAGTTTTTAGATCGGCCGGCTCTTTGTCTCTTAACTGGTACCTCAAATCACCAATGAAAGCTTCGATGTAAGATATGAGGATGGAGGAATCCTTTGGCTTAATTTCTTTATGGATGTACGCAACCACACGCCTGAACTTAGTGTTAAATTCATCCATGGTTTCATTCTCCATCTTCTAAATGTTATGAAGGGAAGCAAGCAAATGTCTTGGCTTTTTCTTTTCTCCCCATTTCTTCTTAAAACCCTCTAGGAATTCACTAAGAGTTTTATATGAGTCATCATCTAGGTCGAGGTACCATTCTTCAGCATCATCTTCTAAGGATAAAACAAAGAGCTTCATTTTGACATCATCA
Source organism: Pseudotsuga menziesii (assembly GCA_001517045.1). Taxonomy (NCBI): domain Eukaryota; kingdom Viridiplantae; phylum Streptophyta; class Pinopsida; order Pinales; family Pinaceae; genus Pseudotsuga; species Pseudotsuga menziesii. The sequence goes on from LPNX011063796.1 coordinate 54,194, forward strand.
TTGTCATGGGCAGCATCATTGCAATAACTGACTAGGTGCTTTTCAAACTTTCTAAGGTGAGACTTGGAAGTGATGGCATTATTGCCCTGAAATATCGGGAGCTTCTTGATAGCATCTTTTGGAATGGCATGGGGAGCACCTGCTATCTTAGAAAAGTTAAGGGGTTTGAAAAATTCCGTCATTTCTTGAGATTGGTGAACATGACTCTCTACAAATATGTGATGGATATCTAAGAGGGATTGGTCTCCTAAATTTTCAAGGTTTCTACAGGAAGTCTGCCTATTCAATATTTCCCTAATAAACCTTTTGGAATCAGGGAGAGGATTGAATAATTGTCGATGGTTTCAGTAGGTAGAAATTATTGAAGGGATGTTAGACAGTGGAGTCGCCAGATGGATTGAGCTTTAATTTTTATGTTTTTTAAAGACTAGATCAATAAAAAATTTCTATCTTTTTAGTTGCTTAGAAAAAAGTTAAGCTAAGTCATACTCGGGAATAAAAATATTTATCCCTGGCAGGAGTGCCAAAAAGTGTTGCTGCCTTTCACACACCTGGGTCATGTGGCAGAAATCTTCAAGCCACTCAGTGTGTCCTTGGGGGCAAGTCTCGAGTCAAGGATGTCACCTTGTTCTTGACTCCTCCATTTAGGCTCAAATCCTAACGAAGCCAAGGGGGTAGACCCTATTAAGTTACTAAGGCAAAATCATTTAGTAAGGTGATGTTAAATACAATGAATTACTTAGGAGTTTGAAATTTAACCATAAACAACCATATATGACAAGATACACAATGAGCGCACGAAAGCACAATGCTGAGACACAATATATATATATATATATATATATATATATATATATAGCAAGAAAATAACCAGTGCCTTAAAATGGAGTCAAAAGATAATCAATGTACTTGCATGTGCTTGGAGTGAATGTTTTGCAATTGCCTCTTGGTACGTTTTAAGTTAATGTGAAATATGAGTTGATTAAAATTAGGTGAAGGAGGGGGACTTTAGATATACCTGAGAGTACTTGGAGTATGTCCAAAACTAAACCGTCACGACTACCTGCAAGGAATATGTGGGCTGAATGGAGTCTCTGAGGCTATTGTTCATAATGCACTCATAGGTGTAACAGAGATCGACGCCTCGAGGTCACTTTTTAGGAGTTCCCGCTTCCTTTGGGTATTTTTCCAACGTAATGGTTTGATCTAGGTGTTGGATTTTCACCTGATGGTTTGTCAATTTGGGAGAGTGAATCCTAATTATTCTAGTCACTCAAATTCTTTTGATACAGCTTGACTGATCGACAGCCAAGTGCAGAGCATACGCACCAGAGTCTTTTCAATCTTAGTAAATTTTGAGATGGGTGTTCTTGTTAAAAAAGAAAACCCTCTAGGAACCTCTTTCGATCCAAGTGGATCTCAATCAGGGAATTAAGGAGGGGTTAATTTTATAATAGTTGATGAAACAAATGATGAAAAGGAAAACAAATATGCACAATTATGGTTTTCTAATTAGTCCTACCACGCATCTCTTTTCCCTTTTGGGTCAATCGAGAAGTCGTGGGGTAAGTATTAAGATTACTTTGAAATCCAAAATATGGAATATGAAATTGATAATAAATCAAAGTATACTACCTTGCATATTAGAACTATGCTAGTTTGCAAAAAAAAGGAAAGAAAGGCAAAAAAGAAACACGGACACAAATCCTCGAGGGGATGGTGAATAGGCTCAAAAGATCCTATTCGAAAGGACCTTTTATTTTTATTAGCAACGATTTACAATATCAAAAAATTGAAATTGATGCACTTTGGTCCTTGTTATCTAGGATCCAAAGGTTTACAACAAGCTTGTAACAAGATAGAATTAAAACATAGTGGTGGGGGAAGCTTCCGAGTGTGGAAATTAAGGCCAGAAATAGATTAATTTTACTCACAATAATTATCAATTGATCATGCAAAATTGCTCACAAAAGAGACTGAATATGGAGCTGTAACACTAAATTGTATTAACTGAGTGTACAATAGCCAACCCTGTAATAACATAGCTTGATGAATAAATAGAATACATCAATAAATCAAATGCATGAGGAGGCATCCAAATCTAGCATAAAGCAGGCTTACCAAAAATAAGCAAATCCCCCATAGGTGTAAAAAGCTGATCCCAAATCTGTCATGGAGCTCACGAATTGGAAAAAAGGCATAGGAAAGCTAAAGAGTGGTGGAATGGCAGCTCATACATGCTTTTTCATGGAGAAAAGAGAGGAGGATGTGTAGGAAAAAAAACAAGTCAACCTCACCTAGTCTAGCTTTTCCTTTTGCCTTAAAACACTGAAAAAGCAGGCAATAAAGCAAAAAAAGCAGAAGGGCGCCTAGGAGGCCAGGAATAAAGCAAAATTGATTCCTTTAGCTCTCCCACATGCTACATGAGTCAAATAAGGAAATTTTGACCTATATGGATAGGAAAATAGCAACTTGCACAAGGTGGGACACATGAACTAGGAAAATAGGACAGAAATAATTAAATTAATGTCTAAATGGGTAAACTATGGGTTGATTATTCTAACACCCCACCTTAAGCCTGACTTATGAGTAATATATCAGAAAATTATAGGGCCTAGCAACAAGGCTTAGTCACCCTTTACATACTGCATGTCCAAATAAACAAGGAAAGAGGCAAAACCAACTTGGGAAAATCCTCCCTTAAACATGGACTGTAAACAAAATTGTAGAATCTTGTCTCCACTCATGCTTTCACAGCATGATCAGCAATCCATAGCAGTGATTTGAGATTGCTGAAGGTCTTCTCACAAAATTCTTTGGTGAAGATATCAGCTACTTGTTCTGAAGATGAACATAAGAGTAGGTGAATGGTGCCATCATGCACAAGTTCTCTGATGTAGTGCATATGGATCTCAATGTGTCTGCTTCTCTACTTCTGAACTAGATCCTTGCAGATTCGAATGGCACTTTGGTTATCACAGTAGATGGTAGTTGAGTACTCAGGTTCGAAGCCACACTCTCCAAGTAAACCCTGCAACCATAAACATTGAGTTGCTGCATTAACAACTCCTCTGTACTCTGCTTCTGTAGATGAGAGTGCAATGGCACTCTGTTTCTTTCTTGACCAGATGATTGGCCCTTCTGCAAGAATGAACACATATCCTGAAGTGGAATTTCTGTCTGTGCTATCACCTGCCCAATCACTGTCAGTAAATCCAATCAATTCAAGATCAGATTTTGCTTTATAGAAGATCCCATGCGTCCTTGTTCCCTGAACAAAGTTAAGGATCCTTTTGGCTGCTTTCCAATGGATCTCTTGAGGCTGATCCATGAATCTAGAAGCCACACTTACGGAATAACAAATATCAGGTCTAGTATGTGTCAGATACAACAAACAGCCAATCAATTTCCTATACAGTGTATTGTTTACCATCGGTGAAGAATCAGCTTCTTCCAGCTTCACTCCTGAAAGGAAAGGAGTTTTGCTTGCTTTGCAATCCTTCATTTTGAATTTGTTCAGCAATTCCAAGGCATATTTGGACTGGTGCACCTTGATTCCAGCTTTGGTTTGAGCAATATCAAGCCCCAAAAATTGACTTAAGAGCCCCAAATCTGTCATGGAGAAGGCTTGGTTCATAGCTCCTTTTAAGGAAGCAATCTCAGCCTGTGAGCTTCCTGTAATGAGGAGGTCATAAAAATATAACAAAATGATCATTAATAAACCATTAACTAACTTCAAATAGACATTTGGATCTGATTTTCACTGAACAAAATTCAGTGATAGCAAGAAGCTATCAATCTTGGCATACCAAGCCCTGGGGGCTTGCTTTAGCCCATACAATGACTTTCTCAACCTGCACACCAGAGAAGGGTTAGTATAAAAACCTTGAGGCTTCTGCATATATATCTCCTCAGTAAGATATCCATTTAGGAAGGCACACTTTACATCCATGTAATGTACCTCCCATTGCCTTGAGGCAGCAATGGCTAAAGCTAGCCTGATGGAATCCATTTTTGCCACTGGGGAAAAGGTCTCATTGTAATCTATGCCATGAAAATATGAGTAGCCCTTGGCTACCAATATGTCCTTTTACTTTAGTGGTGAACCATCAGCAGCAAATTTGGTCTTATAGACCCACTTACACTGTACTAGTTTTCTCCCTAGGGGAAGATCCACTAGCTCCCATGTGTTGCTCTTCTGGAGTGAGCTGAACTCCTCCTTCATGGATGTTTGCCATCTTGGATCTCCTGCTGCTTCTTCATATATTTAAGGATCATAATCCACCATCAAATAGAATTTTTCAGCAAACATAGGATCCTTCATGCACAGACCATTCTCAAATTGAGATCTAGTCCTCCTTGGGTCATTGGGATCCCCAGCTAGCTCACCTTCTGCATGTAGTGTCTTGGCTGCCCATTTTGGCCTTGTGGAGCTGTTAGGGTCTACAATAAACTCATATCCATCAGACAAATCAGAATCAATATGTTCAACAAACTCTTTACTTACTTCTTGAGGTTCAGGTGGTGAAGAGGCTTCACCAACTTCCACTTCTGCAAGGGGTTCTTCTTCAAAATGAACACAACTTTCGATGAAGGCTTTATTTGTGCTCAAATTTATCAACTTGTACCCTTTTGAATCTTTAGAGTATCCAAAAAAAAGACACTCTTGGCTTTGGGGCTGCAAAGCCTTCCTCTTCTCTGTTGGGATTCTAGCCCAAGCCTTTGAGCCAAAAATCCTGAAATGGGTCACATCTGGCTTGTGCCCACTCCATGCTTCGAAGGGAGTCATACCATCAAGATGTTTGTGAGGCACCCTATTCTAAATATAGGCTACACAGTTGATAGCTTTGGCCTATTACTTTTGTGGCAAAGTTTTGGCCTCCATCATGCATGTTGCCATCTCCTTCAATGATCTGTTCTTCCTCTCAGCAACACCATTTTGCTGTGGTGTGTAAGGGATAGAATGCTGCATCTGAATACCTGCATCTACACAATAGTTAATAAACTCAGACTTGACATACTCACCACCATTGTCAGATCTGAGGGCCTTGAGTTTCCTTCTAGACTGGTTTTCAACCAAAGCCTTAAAGACTTTGAATAGGCCAAAAACTTCAGACTTGTGTTTCAGGAAGTGAACCCAGCAATACCTGGAAAAGTCATCAATGAAAGTTAATGCATACTTGGCCTAACTCATGGACATATGAGGGAATGGACTAGAAACATCACTGTGGATCAGCTCGAGGGGTGCAGAGGTTCTCTCATGACTAGCTCTCTCAAACTTATGCTCTGGGTGTTTTCCTAGGATACAACCTTGGCAGACTCCTTTGGAAAATTTTATCTTGGGCAACCCTATGACCATCTCTTTTTCACTAAGATCAGAAAGATATTTGTAGTTAAGGTGGCCAAATCTTTCATGCCACAGCTTGCTGGCTTCATTAGCATGAATGAGAAGAGCAGAGGGGTTTGAGTAAGGTAGGAAGTGTGAGAACATGTATACCTTTTAAGCATGATTCGCAACTCCTTTTGCAATGACTCTACCAGTTTAAATATCTGTGATCTCAACTTCATCGGGGGCGAATATGACCTTCTTAGGAGACCCAGTGTGGGTCATCTGGTACACTGACAGGAGGTTGGAGGCGAGACCAGGGACATATAGCACATTGCTGAACTGAACATGATCAAGATCTATCCTTCCTTTGCCTTTACTTTCAGTGAGAGAGTCATCTCCCAGTACAATAGATGGTCCTTTCGACATATCCAGTGAGGAGAAATCCTCCTTAGTCGAAACCATGTGTCTTGAAGCTCCAAAATCAATGAGAAAATTGGGTGAGCTTGATGTGCCAGCAACTAGAGCATGAACTCTCTCTCTGTCATCTGAGCTTGATCCTCCTTCTCTCTTCTTTGAGATTTCTGGAAGGGAGATGCCATTCTTCTCCAGGATTTGGGTCAGCATGTCTATCTGTTTTTTCATACAAGAGCTTTCAGAGTGATTTCCCTTATTGCAGTATGCACACTTGTTCATTTCACCTTTGTTCTTCTTGTTCTGGTTATTCTTCTTGGGACCTTGTTGATCCTCCGGAGATTGTTTCTTGTCTCTCTTTTGCTCAGGTGGCTTTTTAGCTTTCTTTTTGATTTTTGAATCCACCCTCGAATCTCCAGCAATCAAAGCTTGATCTTTGGATGGTTTGATGGTGCCCATCATCACCAGCTTGTCCTATTCTTGTGTGAGAGATTCCATGAAATCTGTAAGGCTAGGCATCTTCCAGGTTCGAGCTGTCAGTTTTTTGGCATAGAAGGTCGAAACAAACACTGAATAATCAGGGCCCTGCTTCGAGAGGATGGCTAGTACGAGCTGATCATCTTTCTTTTTAATACCACACTGCTTCAGCTGCAAAACTAGTGCTTTGAACTTGGAGAAATATAGCTGCAGGGATTCAAAGCTTGTTGGACTCAGAGAAATCAGCTCATTCTTGATTTGATGTCCCCTCATCTCATCTGTCTTTCCAAAAATATCAGCAAGATTCTCCCATACTTCATTCGGTGATGTCAATCCATAAAGATGGAAAAGGAGGTCTCTGGAAATACTCAGACACATGAGGCCATAAGCCTCATCCCTCCTGTTGTGCCATTTTATCTTCTCTGCAGCTGCATTGGGCTCTGCTTCTATTGCCATAGTCACCCTGTAGAGGCCTTTCACTCTCAATAGTATCTCCATATCTGCTTTCCATTGAAAGAAATTGAAGGGAGTCATGATAGTTTTCTGTGATTGATCCATAGCTCTAGAAAATCTGTCCCGGCTGTCAGTAGAAGGCTCCCAGTCTTTGATGTCGAACCTGCAAAACAATTTTTGAAGGAGAGAAACAACCTACAATGGCTCTGATACCATGTGGAAATTAATTCCAGCAATAGATTAAAATTACTCACAACAATTATCAATTGATCATGCAAAATTGCTCACAAAAGAGACTGAATATGGAGCTGTAACACTAAATTGTATTAAATGAGTGTACAATAGCCAAACTTGTAATAACGTAGGTTTCTGAATAAATACAATACATCAAGAAATCGAATGCATGAGGAGGCATCCAAATCTAGCATAAAGCAGGCTTACCAAAAATAAGCAAATCCCCCATAGGTGTAAAAAGCTGATCCCAAATCTGTCATGGGGCTCACAAATTGGAAAAAAGGCATAGGAAAGCTAAAGAGTGGTGGAATGGCAGCTCATACATGCTTTTGCATGGAGAAAAGAGAGGAGGATGTGTAGGACAAAAAACAAGTCAACCTTACCTAGTCTAGCTTTTCCTTTTGCCTTAAAACACTGAAAAAGCAGGCAATAAAGCAGAAAAAGCAGAAGGGCACCTAGGAGGCCAAGAATAAAGCAGAATTGATTCCTTTAGCTCTCCCATGCACTACATGAGTCAAATAAGGCAAGTTTGACCTCTATGGATAGGCAAATAGCAACTTGCACAAGGTGGGACACATGAACTAGGCAAACAAGACAGAAATAATTAAATTAATGTCTAAATGGGTAAACTATGGGTTGATTATTCTAACATCGGGAAGCTCTGGTTTGTCCAAGAGTCGAAAATTGGGCAGAGTCTCCTTCTATTTTTTGTTATACCTGTTAAAAAAAGTGAGCAATTAAAATAAAATGTGCCCAAACACACTTTAAAAGTGTTTTGGGTCACCAGACTAGTTACCGAAAAAAAACTAAGTAAAAATTTGTTAAGTTGGGGCAATCTAGTTTTGCAAAAAAAAGGAACCAAGGAAAGCAAGCTTTCCTTGGGATCTTGGCTTGCTGTTTGGGTAGCCAATGAGATGTGCAATTTTATTGCAGAATATGAAACTTTAACGTACAACAAAGGAAACTACCTTAAAAGCAAGCTACAATTTTTCTTTAAAATGCTTGCAAAAAAGAGGATAATTTTAGCTAGATCTCTTAAAATATGACTCTATATGCAAAACAGAATTGAGATCTAAACTTAAGAAAGAATATTACTAACTAGATCTATATGTAATTTTCTTTGTGAGACATATCTAAGCAATAAGATTCTTTAAAAGTAACCAATTTGAAGAGAAATTAAGATTTTGAAGGAGGAAGAGAGAGAAAGAGTGTTGGAAGCCTGGGAATGTTGGGCTTTGGAGTCTGCTTTGGTGGAACACCGAGGGACTATATCATTCAGAATATCTTGAATATGAGGAAGATGCAAACCAGCTCAACCTCTTCTACAAGCGATATCATTTGTAACTTAGAAATCCTTGAACAAACAGATGGTTAAAACATAGGTGCTGCTGGAAGAGAGAATTGGAAAGCATGCAATTAAACTTAAAATACATACAACTCTAATAAATCTGAAACAAGCAGCAATAAGAGCATAAATCAAACTAGAATAAACTCTTACCCTAATAGGAGGGAGCTCTATCCTTCAAGGCCAACAATTAACCAGCAAAATTAGTGATAAATAACACAGATTATACCTCATAAGCATTTGACAATCACCATCCACACATGAAAAGCATTACACCATAGATCTTTCCTCCAAAGCTTCTTTATTCCAGAATAATAAACAATACAATACAAGAGCAACATCACCTCAATCCTAGTTCTAACTATCTTGGAAGAGGCATCCTGTGCTTTATTTAAACAAAAAATAGGAGATCCAGCCCATGGGGGCACAAATCCCAAGGAGACAAATCACTGTAGCTAAAATGCCTAATCTATGTCTAACTGAGCTAGATCTGAGTCTCACTGAGTGGCACTATCAATCGGGGGCTTGATCTAGCTGACACCTCAACATGTTGACTGAAGCATCGGGCAAAACTCATCCAGATGAGTCCAAACGTGTGGAGGAGAGAGGGAGGGTGAAATTCCCCATAAAGGATGTTGAAGTTCAACTCTGGATCTGTCCAGATCACCTCCTTCAGTCAAGGATTTGTCAGATCCAGTCAATCTGGTTTAGATCTGACTGATTTCAATCAAATTGGTTGAGAATCCACTGATCTAGGATTTTTGATTTGCTCCATTATTCATCAATTTATTAATTAAAATAATCAATAATTGATTTTTTGGGGCTTTCTGACTTGAGTGATGGAAAATCACTCAAAACTAGGAAATAGCGAGTCGATGGGTTTACATGGTGCTCTTAGCTTGAAAATGAGCACCTACATGACTGAAACTGATTATTTGGCCCACTTTTATTACAAAATCAAATTTTCCAATTAAACTATTAAAAAATAGCCTAAGTTTTGGAAAAATTAAATTTTAATAAAAAACACTGAAAAATTTAAAAAAATTAAAAATTGAAAAAACCTAGGTGGACTTAGACATGTTCATATGACTCGACCATGATGCCTGGCATGTTTATACATTGACACATAGACTCTAATAACCTCAATAGGCCTAAATTCCAAGCCGACCACCCCAAATTTGGAGGTATGGAGTGAAAAACTCAGAAATGATCAGTTGTTTATTCAACAACCAATAATAACCAAGGGAAAAAACACCCTGGGATGATCAGATTGACAAATAAAGTCTAAGAGACCGAGTCTTTTATAGACACTATCATTCTAGAAAATTTATTACAATTCCACCATGGGGTATGAACATGTGATATAGTACAACAAGCACTTCCCAGAAGTACTTCCAAAGGTCTTCTTAAGTCCGAACAAGTTATTCTTGTCCGGTTCACTAGGCTCACTTGATAAAAAACCACTAAGTACAACTTAGGTGGTAACATTCTGGCTCCAACTACGGGACATGTGCTTGATCTAGTATTTAAGGAAAGGAGAGGATATGAGAACACCATAATCTCTGGTTTATATACCCGGGGGGATTGGTATGCAAAAATGGATGCTTTCTTGCTTTCAATTGGCTTCACTAGATGCAAATCAGATCCTAATATGTAATTGCAACAACATGGTGGTATTTTGCAGGTAATTTTTCTTTATGTTGTTGATATTCTTATTACATGTAGCTGCACCAATTTAATTGGCCAAATTAAGTCATCTTTGCATAGTGAATTTTTCATGATAGACCTAGGATTGCTAAGGCAATTTTTGGGCTTGGAAATTGAGCAAAACGAAAGGGAATCAAGATGAGTCAACCAAATTATTCTTCAGAATTGCTAAAGAATTTTAATATGGATGAGTGTAAGGCATCTGAGTATCCCTTCCTTTCTGGTATTAAAATGCATGAATTTGACAATTCTCCATTGGTGGATATTACACTCTACAGGAAACTAGTGGGAAACTTGCTCTACCTCACTCACACAAGACCTGAATTGTCTTATGTTGTAAGTGCTGTAGAAATACATATGAAACAGCCACATGATCTCCATTGGAGGGAATAAAAAATAATTCTCCAGTATGTCCAGGGTACCAAGAATTTTGGGGTGCACTACACAGCTAGTTCCTCACTTCAACTAGCTAGATTTTCTGATTCAGATTGGGCCGGTGATCCAACTAACATGAAGTAAAATTCAGGTTTTGTCTTCATGTTTTCTGAATGTATCATTTTATATTCAATTAAGAAACATCACACCATTTCACTTTCATCAGAAGAGGCCAAGTACAGGGCAACAGTCAATGCTTCTACACAGTGTGTTTGATTGCAGGGAATTCTTCGGGAGTTTGGTGTCACAATTTATTTTCCAACCAACATTTGGGTGGACAATCAAAGATCCATCAAGATATATACTGATATAGTATAGAGGCAAAGGACAAAACATATAGAGATACACATGAATTACATTCGGGGCTTAGTGCATGATAGAGTGATCTCACTGCAGTATTGCCCATCCATCGAGAAAACTGCTGATATTTTTACCAAGGCTTTCACTGAGAAGACCTTAACCTACCTGAGATATTTGCTTAGGGTGAGTGAAGGATGGTGATTGTTTGTTATTTGTTTTAGGTACAGCCCCATGTCCATTCTTTAGGGGAGTTTTTATCCCATGAGGTTTTCCTTCTTTTCCTTGGTTCACATGGACAAATAAAATTGTAATTTCTCAATTATGTATTTGAGGTGACTTGAGCCATTGTTTCCAAGGCCTCCATAATTTTGTGAGTAGTACTTAGTTGTTGGATTGAGGGAGGGTGTTATAACAGTAATACATCATTAGTACCTTAGTTACACTAATTAGTCAATTTTATTGCTTTTTAAGCTTTAATACACTATGAGGTGGACTAGGGGTGCTTCGGTGGACAAATGCCAAGTCATAGAGGGCCTTTCACACCCACATGAGAATTAAAGATCAATAAACAGCCACATATGTTCCCTCATCACTTCTAGTGTGCTCCCATTCATTGAATGTTGATAGGAAAGTTGACTTGGAGCGCTAGAGTGGGATTTTGGAGAAATTTGGCTTGATTTGATGCATTAAATGTTGCATTGAGACTCTAAACCACCCGGTTTTCCACACCCACGATGTCCAAGGTGTAATCATTGGTCCAGAACACATTAGATATGAAAACTCAGCATTTCGTGTCTGTTTGGAGTGATTTGGGACATGATTGGCCCACCTAGGGGGGTTTGATGCCATTTTGGAAATTTTGACTTGTATGCTCACAATTGGATTCCAAAGCCTCACAAAACTCTTGTATTGTATTATATACCTAATAATAACACGTTTCATGGTTAGACAGTCCAAAATTATCTTGTATTTGTTCACATTGTGTGTGTAATTTTTCTTCTCATTTGATGGGTTTTGCTAATTCTTGCACCAAATTTGATTTGTGAGATTCACTAACACTCCTAGATTCTCCCATGGTTTGAATTACTCACTCATTGGTTCAATTTCCTCATAAACACAATGAAATATTTCAAGCATTGTACATTTTAGGCCTTAATTTAATGTGTGCACATACCTCCCAATATGGTAAATTGAATAGAATTGACCTTTTATTCCACACCATAGTCTTCAAATTTTCATCTTTTTTTTTTAAATTTCTCTTTCTTTTTGTACTATTACTCTTTCCCCATTTCTCTTCCCTTCCTTCTGTTTCTGTAAAAATATCTGACACTTGTACAATTGTACGTGCAATGAGATGCTCAAACTTCCCATTAAATGGTGCTTTTTTTGAACGATACTTATGATTTATTGGAAGATATCTCCTATGTCCCATGTACACGCACTTCCTACTACATTTGAGATACATTGAATCTGTGTTCGTTCCACATATAGGGCATGCGCAAAACCCTTTATTCGTGCAATCGGCTATATTTCCATAAGCAGGAGAGTGATGGATTACCCACATCAATATAGCCTTCATATTAAAGAATGACCTTGAATGAGCATCGTATGTCCTTTCCCCTTCATCCCATGTTAGTTTTAGTTCATTTACCAATGGTTCCAAATAAACATCTTATTCATTTCCTGGTTGCTTGGGACCAGGTATTAACAATGACAACAAACAAAAGCTCCTTTTCATGCATAACCATGGTAGAAGGTTATATGTGACTAGTACTATTGGCCATACATTGTGGTGACTACTCAAGTTTCCAAAAGTATCAAATCCATCCACTATCATTGCAAGTCATACATTGCAAGGATCGTTGGAAAAATCAGGCCATTTAGAATCTATAGTTTTCCATGCAGGTCTATTAACTAGATGGCACATTATTCTATCCTTACTTGCATTCTCATGATGCCACCTCATTTTCTGTGAAATATATGTAGAGCTGTAACAAAAAAATAAAGAATGATATATACATTGCAATATTTAGTAGATTAAAGAGGATTATTTTTTAATAGGTTGGTGGTACATGAAGGTGTATGCTATAATGGAATTATAAGAGTTCAAAATCATACTTGTACATTCTCTTCAACCTCGACACTATAGGGAAATACCTTAGCACTTTGGCCGTGACACCTATACGAACCTTTTCAGAATGAGCATCAACCTTCCATCTTGATTCGCCACACGTTGGGCATTCATTTATTTTTTCATATTTTCCCCAATATAAAATGAAATCATTATGGCATGCATGTGTCATTTCATAGTCCAACCCCAATGATTTAATCAAACTTTTTGCAGCATATGTATATTCTGGAAGTGTATTTCCTGTTGGAAGCATTTCTGTTTGCAACTTCAACAACTAGGTGAAACTTGCATCAAACCATCCATTTCTCACTTTAAGGTTATACAATTTTACAGTGGTCGATAGCTTAGTGAAACTAGTGCAACTTGGGTACAATGGTGCCTTGGCATATTCAATTAACTTTAGATATTGATTGATATCATTTTTTTCTTCCATTGATTCTACTTGGCCATTTTCACAATTCACATATGGATTTTCATCATTATATTGATAAGAATCATTCACCATTTCAACCATATGATCATCAACCATGGTTTCCTTGTTATGATCGTCATTCTCAAGAAATTCAGTATCATTTGTAAGCAATGTTGCAAAATCATCATTAATATTATCATATTGATGTCCAACTATGTGTTCATCACCATGTGTAATTGCTCAAGGCAAATCATGCATCTCGGTTGTGTGGCATTTCTTTCTCTTGTCAAATATATAGTCCTGAGTAGGAAATCTCTCTCCATGGAAAAACCAAGTTTTATATGAACTTATTATACCATGAATCCTTAAGTGGTCTTGTACTTCCTCAAACGTCAATACTGCAACATTGCAACATTTTTTACAAGGGCATCTTGTGGTATTATCCTCTGAATGCCTTTTTGTAAACTCTATGAATTCTTCAAACCCGGCTTGATATTCCTTTGACATCCTAGATAGAACCAATTTGTACATCATGTAAGAAAAACCACTACAAATTACAATGAAGACATATGTTATAAAATATCATATTGAAGAATCAAATATAAAAAGTATACCTCGTTTTCAAATTTGTTCAATCCCTTTTTTTGGCCATTTGAAAATAAAACCAACCTAATTTCTCAAATTGGCTCCTCAAGAGTTGCCCTCTAAACTTCCTTCTAATATAAGGTTAGGAATATTCATTTAGTACATCCATATGCTTTCCAAAATAGCTTTTACCAGCACATGAAAACCATATATTACACCATACAAGCTCCCACCTTATAATAACCAAATCCAAACATCAATTACATAATATTTTGGTTTTATATTAAAGCCAAGATATTTAATATTATAACCCATTAATATAACTCTGAAGATAAAAAACAAATTTGTGAAATATGGTGGGCCCCTCCCCATTGGTATTGTGCTCGAAGATTGGAGGTACAAAGGTCACCTTTACAGAGCGCGATGGTTTATAAGGCTAATCAACTTGAAATTAATAATCCATTAATACTCCCACCAACCTATAAAACTCGACGTCATCCAAGCATGAGTCAGCTGGATACAACTGAAACCTATAGAAGTGTCGACTGTCACCACCAGGTACTCGTTCATCATTTATCAACTCTTTTGTTTTCTGTAATTCATCCAATAGACAGTCCCACCATGTCCTCGTCTGTAAAAATCCTTGACCTATTCGAGGAGATCATTTGTGATCGACTTTACGATGCTTATGATCCTTGTTGGTAGTTTTCTAGTGTCAGTTATTCCTAGAACACTTTGTTGTCACCTTCCGGAGACCAGTCAGAACTGTTGGTGAATTTAAAGTCATCCTTAATAGGGTTCACATTAGAACAATTTCCCAAATTCCAAGATATTGTCGAAATGTTAGCCTCCAATTATTCCTCCATTCGAAAGGCCATCTTATATGATACCCACTCCCATGTCATTTGCATAATTACACTAGAAGCTATCAGGGATGCCCTAGTTCTCTTTGAAGACCAATGTTAGGCCCTGATCCCCTTCACCGAATCATAGGTTCTGTAGGTGCTCAGGAAAGTCAACCTAGAATCCAAGAATAAATTGTTCCAGACCATTTTGAACACCCCAGTTCCCTCACAGACCCTTATCACCCCACTCTCCTCTGAAATATTCATAAATCGTTTCGTATCAGCCATATCCCTCTTGAGTCAAATCCTAGGTTGTGATAGCGATATCATGGTCTCTAAAGTAATTCTAGGAATTGTCCTTCACTTGAGTCAATTTGAAGCAGGAATTAAGTCAATGAGTTCTTGGCTGGAGAAATCAATTCTCAGCTTGAGAAGTTTGATTTGGATAAGCACTTTAGGTACTAGGTGTATCTAATTTCCATCAGAGTCAGTTCCAATCAGTAGACCCTTGAGTACATGTATCCATAGGTGTTCAAAGACTATCCCTGGTCTCTCCAGAAGATCCAGGACTGGTCTTACACCCTGTTCATTAACATAATTGTCCTCATCATCTCTAGACTATTCAACCCTAAAGGGAAGAGGATATCATAAGACATGAAGGCTTCCTTGCAACAAGAGGGTATTGGAGATTGGTTCTTGATGCAGAAGTATTCAATTATCAGGGTATATGGTTTTTCGGCTGCCCCTTTCATGCTACCAGTTTACCTAAATCCCTCAGTATTTGAACTAGAATTGATAACGTAGATGATTTATGCTGAGGAGGAGCATTTTACTTCTCACAGGAAGGAATATTGGATCAAATACCTTACTAATTTCGGGCCCTTCATTGTGAATAAGCCAACAACGTTACCAATGGTAGAGAAATTTTTGAAGGCCATGAAGTTTTAGGTGACTCATGCACATAATTACGATCCTAAGGGGATAATTTCCCAGACGAGGGTCCAAGTGTAGAGGTTAGTATTTATTCACTCCATGATCCTCGACTTGTCCCAAGAGGAAAATTCTCTTGCCTATGATTTTGATTGGACTCCTGTAGAGAAAATTCAGGCTCCTAAAGAAGTGCAAGGTACGGTCCCAGCTACTCCCTTTCCCCTAAACGATGATGGTAGTAGCAGAGGTTCTCGGTTATAGGTGGAGGATATGTAATGTGATGAAAAAACCATTAGAAAGAATCCTAGGATAGATGTAGAGGAGGACGTAATCAACCTACCACCGTAGCGACTCGATCTTCCTTTCTCTTTCACTGCCATAGCGGATCGAATTTTAGTTTTTGGTCGGCGTTGTAGCTTGTTCTTCTTTTTCTATCCACTGCTACGTCAGCTCGAACCTTAATTTCTTCCCGTTGCAGTGGCTCCCACATCTTTTTCCAGTCGCCACTTTATTGGAGAATTCTTGGATTTTTTCCTGCTACGTTGGCTCGTTCCAGTCGACGGGAATCGACTCTATTTTTCACTCTCAACTGCCATTGTGGATCCGTCCCTAGCTATCTAATGCTTCCATGCATCAGGAAGGTTTCTCCAATTTTTCTATACTTAGAAACATTTCACAAATTTTTCTTCTGCGACCTAAACTCCAACACGCGCCTGCTCACTTCCTGGAAGCTCGACCATCGTTGCGGCCCTTTTCCTTGTTTTCCCACCGCACAGTGGCTCGGTACTTTCTTTGCTCGTCACTGCTGTGTCTTGATATTCAATTTCCATCCACTGCTCATCCGCGAAACAATCCTTTTTCCCCTGCTGATGTACCAGCTCCGGAAGTCACTTCCTCGCCAATGTATCGATTCTATGTCCATATTGTTGCCGCTATGCCTCCTTCAAACATTCTAGCTGCTACATTTGCTCTCTTTTAGTGAAGCCATCTCACGTATTGGATAGGATTAGCCCAAGTCATCCAACATGCCATACTTAGAAAAATTTCTAATTTTTCTCCGTTGTCCTACATTCAACAGAAGTTACCCTCGCCTTTGTCAACTGATTTCCTTGGCCCATAGAGGCTCAATAATGAAACCTAATGCTATGATACCACACTGTCACATCCCCACCCCTCATCCCAATGATGGAGAGGACGCGACCAATACACTGCTGCTGTCAAATGGGAAAAATAGCCCCATGAATCATAAAAACGTAAACATGCATTGGATTAAAAACATAATAGATGCATAAATCATTAACATGCATTAAGTATAAAACATGCAATATATAGAAGAAGCCATAACATCCATTCAAGCATTCAACCCATTCATAATAATTTATAAGAAATTACAAATGCAGAGATAAAATACACAAGAATACTTATCTTGAAATAATCTTGTCCCACAACTAGCTACGTCGCTGCAACATTCCACTTAACCATAGGCTAGTGTGCTCATCATTCTCTCAGAATCACTGCCAGCCCTGAGCCGGGCATGATTCCACAAGGCACTAAGGAACAATAGGCTCACTCATAGCCAAAACCATACATCCACAATCAAGACAATGCACTCTTGGGTTTCACAGACTGTCCAACCAAGGTAATAAGTAATTGGGTTTTTTAGGATGCAGGGAAACTAACCACTGACACATGGGTCCCTTGGACTTAATCACCCAGGAAAATTTACCTCAACACATAGTCCATCCATTAACAGATATATCATTTGACTTAACCAACCAAGCCAACCTGCTAATCAAGCACAGACAACCATTTAACAGATGGGTATTATGAAAACATACATGGGAAACCAAAACAAAATGGCTGAGGAGAAACAACCCTGCAAGGGAAAATATGGTTTCAAAAAATGTTCTTGTGTGGTGGGGAGGCCATTCAAGCACCACAAAACCCCAAGTCAAAATATGAACTCATAAAACATCCCAAAGCATTTCCTTAGCAAAACAACGACCATCATTCACACCCAAATTGGGAGATCTTGGTACCCTAACCACTAAGAAACACAAAAACGAATTTATGGGAATGGAACAGTGATTAAAACATCAAGAAATCATGGGGAAAACACCCAACAAGCTCTACTTCCTGAGGAATCCCAAAAATGACCTCTTGAAACCCCCAAAACGTGAATCACTGCTGCACAAAAACAAAATTTCCCAGCTACGACAATGAGGAAAACCACAACAAAAATGCAAAGAGAGGATCCCATCCATTGAGCATTGCCCAAATCAGATTCCCAACCATGGGAAAATTGAAGGAAACAACAAAAACATGATGGAGAATGCCTCAGTTATCTCCAGCTGAGTGAGGAAGGAATTTCCCAGCATTTACTTGCTCAAGAAGCCAAGAAAACGTTTTCCAAAAATGAGAACTTCCCAAATTTGAATTTGACCTCCATACCTTTCCCATTCCAAGGAAATAACTTCCTTCACCAATTTTAGATGACTAGGCATAAAAGATAAAAAGGGTGGTTGACAACTTGATGGGTTTTCCCTTTGACATTTGGCCTTTTTCCCATAGGATCAAAGGTTTGAATAATTCCCCCTCCCTATTCCTTGTGAAACCATGCCCCCATCTCTTTAACGTTGCGACACGTAGCTAGTCGTGATATTATATTAATGTAGCATTTTACATGGTGTCTCAAACACATTATGCCTAGCTAGCACATAAACCATCGGCATCGATTTTAATCGCCGATACATAAGACACTAAATCCATGGTGGGGCCTTTTCCTTGAGCTCCACACCATGATTTAATACAATATTTACATCATATGCAATTTAATACCATGGGGTCAAAACCAAGGTGTTACAGTAGTTTAAAGATAATTCCAAGGCTAAGACTTAGAATCAGTCTAAGGAGCTAAGAAAGCTATCAGGAAGCAAAGTCTCTTTCACCACTGCTAGGAATCCTACAACAAAATCCCTAAACCTAGCCATCAATAATGAGGAAGGAGTTTCAGAGGTTGATTTTGAGATGGATCGATTCTCAATCCTAGATATGATTGTGTTCCATAAGGGACTTAGAGATATCATCGATGCTGATCTAACTAAGGAGGTGTTAGCCCATATCAGGTCACAACAAAGAGTGGTTAAACTAGAGACCCAATTGAAGCATGAAAAGCCTACAAACAAGGCCTGGAACATGCAGGTGAAACTCCTGAAGGACCAAGTGGTAGACCTAAAAGTACAGAACGCTTTACAGAAGCTCCTTGCATCTGAGCATCCAATGGAAACAAAGAAACCTATTTTACTAGCTAAGTTGTTGGCCAAGATATAAGATTACAAAAAGAAAAGAAAGACACCTATGAAATACATTCAACTACCTCCTCAGGCCGTGCAATTACAAGGGGATATTGAGACATTGCAACATGAAGTTTTGGATCTTAAAGTACTCCTTGTTATGTTGGAGGGTGACAATTGCACATGGGAAGAAGAGAAGAAAAATATGTAGAAGAGAATTGATGAATTAAATGACTATAGAACCTTTGAGGACAGATCACTCACTACTTTGGCAATCAAATATATGTCTAAAATGTCCCTGAAGGACTTGGAAATCACTCAATTGAAGGAGGCCAATCAAGAGCTGAAGGACACTGATAAAGGAAAGGGAAGAATCTACTGAAGAGATCAAGAAGGCTCAAAGAGAAGGTATCCAAGTTTTAGGAAAGGATCATAGCACGGATTCCCATGCAAGGGGATAAACATTTTCTTTGGGATGCAGTGATAAAAGAGATGCCCTCATTACGGAATCATTTGGTCATGTTGGATTAGCATCAATAAGATGCTATGGAAGCAAGAGAAGGTGTAAAGAATTAGAGGAAAGTATAGCACAAAGGCCCAGGGAGGAGGCCCAGAAGGAGATTGTTGTTTTGAACTCAACCTCTAGGGAAGAACTAATTTCCCTGGGGATTACTAACAGGATATCAGTTCTGGTGGCAACAAGGAGGATGGCCACAAAGCACAACATGTTGCAGAATGCATTTACTAGGATTAAAATTATTTAGCAAGGGGTAGAAAAGTTCAACAAATTGTTCCAACCCCTATTTCAGAAAGGGTTGCTTTAATTTTTGGGTCTAGAGGAGAAGCTAATTCCTCAGAGAAAATATGTCAAACTGTTGTACCAGGAAAGACTAAACGATGCAAAGTTTGAGGGTATGATTAGGGGGGTAAAGGGAGATGTAATCATCAATAAACGCAGTGAGGAATTTGAGCTGTTGGCTCAATTCAAGACTTTCAAATCATATCTCCCTGCTATTGCTCATAGCCCCCTGATTGACCTGGATGTTCTCCTAAAGGAGATATTTGAGATGGCCACCCCTATAGATCAATAATGAAAATATATACATACACTGAGCAATCATCATCCTGGAAGGTCCTCCTACAGCTGAGTCAGCCATAGTCTGTTAAAAAAATGCTCGGAGTTGTCATTTTCATCAAGCAAGCCAAAAATCCCCAGATTTCAAGATTTCCCTTTTTGATTGGTCACGTGCAGCACCGCGTGCATTCCTGAAATGTTTTGTGGGAACGACGCATATTCCACGTCAAAGTTTTTTAGGATTTAGGATGTACTTTTGGATTTGATTCCCACAATGTAACTAATTTTGATGCCCTGTTTTGAGATACATCTTGGGGGTAAATTGCACTATCAATGTAACCTCTACGGAGGAGGAAGGGTTCAACTTTCATTTTTGAAGCTTCTGTTCTTGGATTGTATCTCTGTAAACTTTATTGGAAGTGTTAATGAAAAGTGTTTCTCTAAGTTTCTGAGATTCATCACAGTGTTCATATTCAGTTTGTGTTTCCTGTTTGCGTCATTTTCATATGTGTAAAATATTCTAATGCTATCTAGAGAAAACCATGACCTGTATTGATGCTTCTAAGGAATGTTTTGACATGTCTTAATTCTTCTAGGACTGTCGTGACTAGATGAAAGTGCCTTGAGGACTGTTAAGGGTCCCAAGCCTGTGTATGAAGGTACCATGACCTACTGTGTGTTACTAAGGGTGTGTAAGCCTAATTATGTACCTCTTGACTAGGTCGTGATCTATTAGTATGGATGGTATTTTGGGTGAGGTCTAGTACATGGGTCGCTACCCTTTATTGGACTAGTTATGCAGGTAATGAAACCCCTGAGTTGATGAATCTCACCCATGTGTTGGCTACCAATCTGGGAGAAAATATCACATAGGTCAGAAAGAATGGAACCTACTCCTGGTTGAGGCCTGATGGAAAAACACAAGTAACCATTGAGTACAAAAATGGCAATGGTGGATGGTTCATTTGCACATTCACACAGTTCTCATCTCTACTCAACACAATGAGATAGTGACCAATGAAAAAGATTTATCTAAAGGAAGTGATAGGGTTTGATTTGCATACAAGTGGGATATGATTTGGATAGTAAATTGTAATGATCCCCATCAGATCTTGCTGATTTATTTGGATTTTTTTGCTTGTGTAATTTGGTTAAGGGATTTCATAAAAAAAATTTGTCAAAAATACCACTCAGTTGTTACAAATAGCCTTAGTTGGATTTTGTATTCAATGTACTGCTGATCTGTTGATGTAGGAGCAT
Source organism: Pseudotsuga menziesii (assembly GCA_001517045.1). Classification (NCBI taxonomy): domain Eukaryota; kingdom Viridiplantae; phylum Streptophyta; class Pinopsida; order Pinales; family Pinaceae; genus Pseudotsuga; species Pseudotsuga menziesii. Next base: position 75,416 of record LPNX011063796.1, read on the forward strand.
AGGCTCAAGAGGGAGAAGTCCTTCATGACTTCACAAGGTCAAGGGAACTCTTAAGATACCTAGGGTCTCGTACATTTGTAATTTGCTTTATTTTGTAAAATCTAAATAAAATGGATAAGGAATCTAGATCCTTTTCCACATGTAATAGTCAAGCTTGAGTTAGTTGTGCCTCATAGGGTTAGCAGAGATAAATAAGGATTATACTCCTTTGTTATAGGATCTGGAAACAAAATCCTCTTGTATTTAAATAAGTTCGAGTTATATTCTTAGTGGCTTAGTTAGCTTACAGAGCTTGTTGGCTCGTAGAAGCTTAGGTTAGCTCACATTGCTTAGGATAGCTCATATAGGTTTGAGGGTAGCTCAAAGAAGCTTTGATTAGATCATAGAGCTTGAGAGGGAGAGAAATTCCACATAGCATGAATGGAGGAATGAGACGTGTGTGCACATAAGAGTGAGAGAGGAGTGAACAAGTAGAATTATCTGTGTGTATTTGAATTCCACTAAATTGAATAAAGAAAAGAGGATTAGAATCTGCGTGTGGGTTTTATGGATTTCATGTATTCATATCGTTCTGTAGAAGTATGAATTCATCTCGCATTCACTCCATATAAACCTGTGTATAAACTCTGTGGATTTGGATTGTCATAGTTTCTGTATTATAGAGAATAATTGATCCTATCAGTGATCAATTAAGTGATAGGATCAATTAAGCGAATCTTTATAAAGGGTTAAACCTTAACCAATTGCTCAAATAAAACAATATCGTAGAGTGGGGATCGATCATGGGGAAGATCGACGGTTTATAGTGATATCACTGGGAGAAGTTGCAAGCTTTGAAAAACTTTTCATGTGCATGATATTCTATGGAATTCACTTAATAAATTTTTCAATCCACCATTGATTTTGCAGGGACACTAATCAAACAATCAAAAATCCATTTCGCTGTGTGAAAAAGTAAGTTGTACGAACAGTCAGGATGTCTGCAAAATTGATAGATCAATGATCAAGATCAACAATGGGGAAGAAGCATTGTGCAGAAACTCTTGTTTCAGAAGTGTCGAAAGTCGAAAAGCCAATCTCCTATTCTCACATCCCGGAAAGAATTCTGCTGCGGAAGGAAACGTGCAGAAACCTAGAATTTCATTGCGGAAGAAAGTTAGAAAGTGTAGAAAGTTGTTTAACAAAAAGAATTTGTTTTTGATCTCAAGGGTTTTGAATCCTGTACGCAAATCAACACCAACATATGTGTAATGTTTGGCTTTTATATTGACTATAATTTTCAGATCTTGATTTATGTAGCCCTAACACTGAACAGTAAATGCAATAGAGATTTATTTGCATAAATAACAAGGAAAATAAACCCTAAATATCATATTCATATAACTTTGAGTTTACAAATACTGTAACAACAATTCTAAGGTGGAAAATAAAATATAAAATTACTTTAACTCTAACCTGTAGCTTCCTGGGCGTGCACAATGATTTATGGAATCAAGCTTCCCTTCTTTGGTGTCTCTATTTTTCTTTGATGTCTTCCCTACCCTGCAAACTCCTCAAAACAACCCAAATAATATTCTTCTTAGACTCCCTTATTATGTTGCACTGCCCTCATTCACTACCCATAAACGTTATGCATAGTCGTAACAAGAAGGAAGACTACAATGAGAGTAACCAACAACGTTGTAGTATATTCTTGTAGGTGTCAATATGGATTGCAGCTCCATTTTTTGCTGTAACAACCCTTAAAAGTTCCCCAGATGAAGCATGGGGATCACTGTAGATGTGGAACTGTAAGGATATGTGCGCAATAGAAAGTGAATCGTCCTCACAAACAAGACTGCGCCCTCTCCAGATGATGTCACAGCCCACGCAGTCCAAAATCAACCAAAAAATGAAGAATACGACCTCCAAAAGATGAAATTGGTCCCTTTGTTACTCCTTTTTTTTCAAAAACATAAAAACAAAAAAAACACAAAAAGAGAATATGCATGAATCTATAGCATCTTATTTCTAGATGGGCCTGAAAATATACTATAATGATACAAATTTGTTGTATGTATAACCATAGCACAAGCTTATAATCCTAGGTATAATATAATATTGTTACTTGTTAGAATCATACGAAGACCCACTTGGCTAAACCATATTGTCGAATATTCTATGGGGATGGCGCTAGGGAGTCCTAGTTTCTTATATTCTTATTTTACTTATTGCATAAGCGTTTCTAGCTTCTATTCTATTGCTTGTTAAGGATATTTATAAATTACATCGTAGGGAGACTCTATGGGTTAAATATAAATATGTTTCTAATGTGGAGATATCCCAACCCGTAGACTAACTAATATATGTTGTTAGTATGATAGGAGATCAAGATGTTAAAGTTGTGACCACAATTTTAACATATCAATGTATTTTTAGGAAGATTTAGAACTAGCTTCGATCACCTCATTTAATGGCTTGGAAGGTATGGGAAACTTCATTTCCTTTAGAGTTGAATAAATCTCACTTGGGAGTGAGTAAATTACTCAAAGGTGCAGTGCAATGGCCATAACATTATTAGAGATCACTTGGTTTAATAATTTCATATGCCACCTGTCGTTGAATCTCCAATGACCTAAATATAAATTCCCATGCAGGCATCTGTAAAAAATACTACACTTCCACCACTAAAATGGTTCATTGAACAATGCAAATACATAAATGAGGTGGAGGCTATAGATTTGCATCACATGATATGTGGTATATGTAAGGTAGGCATCATTGAAAATCGACTGGAGGGATATCTTAGCAAGTAATCATATTTTCATTATGAGAATAGTTTCAATGGTATAATACCGGTCTAAAAAACACAGGTTAATGGTTCAATTTCCTTTTATCTTTATAAGAATTTCATATGGTTGGAAGAGGTAATCATAAAAATTCTCAATATTTAAAAGGATTATATAGGTTCTTGTAGGTTTTCTCCATTTAGGACCTTAACCAATGTATTGAATTGTCAAACTTATGGAGAGCATATAGATTAAATGTAACACCGTATATCTCTTTTCATTATTTTAATATCCCTGGTTACCTAATTGATATGTCAATTAAGAAAGTAGATTTGTAAGGCATACCACCATAGAAATTTTAGCTCATATGATTTCCATCAGAAGAGAGATCATAAATCTAACCAAGATAAAAACAAGAAAGAATTGTTTGAATGCATATGATAGATCTCTTTGTAAGGGAAGAAACAATAATGAGTCATATAATGCGAGTAGTTACAAATAGCATAAAGAGAAAATATCTTGTGTAGAATGATAAGAGAGTCTATGGAAATAGACTAATTTAGAACAATTATTTTATCCTTATGGTATCCTTACTTATTGACATGGGACCTTGAATGATATATAAGTATTTTGATCAAGTAACCGGTAAATCCACCTAGGTACAAATGTAGTAGGTACCTACTAGAAATAGTACTATCTTTGGATGTAACCTCAACATCTAATCTCAGATGAAAATGACATCCCTTATTTGGTAAGCTAAAATTGATTACTAGTTATGCACTTGAATCCATTGAAACAAACTCACCGTTCCCATCCTTCTACAAATAAACCTCACAATCAATCCCCTAGAATCCATGTTTTTTACATTATTTAACTTCATGTCATCCACCACAATAGGCTAATATACATAGTTGATTTCATGGTATACCATATTGTTGTTGCTGCAACATCTACCCCAAAAAAATTTCATGTTTTAGGGCCCCCCTTTGTTTTTTAATGTCTAAGCCTTCCTAGACTACCTTTGTCTTCTGAAGGACCTTTTCCCTAACTTAATTTTTTTCACAAATCGAGAAAATATTAAGATGAAACTCATATTTTTTACCCGTCATATCAGATGGACTCATTGAGTTTAGCTAACATAGCAAAGAATCTTCTCGTAAGCCTGTCGATCCTTTTGCATTTTTTTATTTCTTCCAGAAAACTCACGCGAGTTTATCGATTCATCAGTTAGACTCTGGTCTCTGGAGTCCATGTTATCGAAAAGAGATTCTGATTTCCTTTTCGATGCATCAGGTCATCTTGCCGAAGTTTTCTAAGAGTATCAGAATTAGTTTCATGTTCTTACCCATCCACCACATCAGAAACTTTCCATAAGTTTTCCAACGGGCCACTTCAGAAGTCTTTGCCAACGTTGTCGACTGCCCCATGTATTTTCAAACGATGTCTTCCTGAAGTCCCAGCCAATACCGCATTGATGAATGGGTTTTAACTGTTGATGAATTTTAAGTCCTTGCCACCATGGAATCATCATATCTTCCCAGCTAAGAGGGTCTTTTTCCATCTGATGAATGATGGGTCTATCCTAGGTTTCCACCCGACACTATCGATTGCACTCATAGTTAGATGTCGATGTGATGACTTGCTGATGATGTTTCTTGGTGCCAATGGTGTTTCACTCATGGGCCATTTATTTCCTTTATTTGTTTTTTTTCTATTTAAGCCATCGAGGTTGGTCCCATGGTTGTTTCTATTTTCCGTTTGGACCGCTCGTTTACCTTTGTTTGAGCTGATAGCTAGCACGTGGATTCTTTTTCTAGCTATGCATGTTTTTCCCCACCAAAAATCAAGTTACTTTTTTCTAGGTAGGATCTGAATCCCTGTTTTTCATTTTGCGTTGTGGAAAGGAGCAGTTAGGTATTACCAGATTAAGTTTTCTGTCCATAGAAGATATATATCTCCCCAAACTGTCGAGGTTTTACTTTTCATTTTAGGTTTTGAGGAATTGTTTTCTCCTGTGCAAGCAAACCCTGGTTGCTCCACTCCTGGCTAGTAGGGACGTCAAGGTTCCCTACCTGACCTAAGCCACCCGTCCCCTCTACCCTCTCCATGGGAGATATTATGTTAGCTTGTTTCAATAGTAGGGACATGGTCAGATGAGCATTTCTTCGTTTGCACCACTCCCTATCCATTTCATAAATGTGTGAGAAGAAAGAGTATCACCATTGGCTGAGGTAGGTCGTAGAATATTCCTGGCCCAGAGAGTTTTATTAAAAATCCTAGTTCTTGAAGTTTTGAGCCACGAAAGTGTATCTTTTTGGTTTGAATGGAAAGAGTCCTGGTTATTCGGGTCCGAGTTGGGTAGGGCGTTTATTTGACTAAAGCCAAGGTTATTTTTGTTTTTACGGAATGTTTCATAGTCCTCGCTACTAAGCTTTGTCCAGTCGTATCCTTTTTTCATTTGAAGGTTCTAGGGTATCCAAAGGTTGTGTTCCCTGGTGTCACGAAGTTTGTTGAAATATTTCAGGATGAGATGGTAAAGCTCTTTGGTTAAATATGACTTCATACTATTTTTGGTTATTTGCAATCACATATTTAGTAGTTATATTTATCATACATGCATTGAAATGGATCTAAGACATTGTTTTATGGTTTTGATAGCCTCAATTTGTGTATATCACCATGCACAAAAAAGGAAAGAAAAAGGTCTAGACTATGGGGGACGATCCAGAGGTGGAAATCATAACAAAGCTGCAAATTATTTATGAAGATACTAAATATTTTCACTGGAGTCGAGCCAGAGTTCAGATGGGGTCAAATCTATCAGATGATCAAAGACTAGGCTATCCCAAACACTGGTTTAGAAGACATACCAATATATGCAAACATAAGGAAGTCAGCTATCATGGAGGTTTCTACACATCTAGAACTCTTCCCATGTGCTGAAGTAATCGACTGGATTCTTTCAAGGGCATATATAACTAAGACAATTTTGTCGAACGTTTATGGAAAGGGTTTGCTGCCTACAACCCGACATATATAGCTCAAGCATATAAGCTCCCTGTACCTGAGATCTATTTGACAGAGAAATGTATGAAGGAGCTAGACTTGGATGTTTTCAATTGTGTAAGGAAAGTAATGATTCATGGGAAGCATTTCTACACAATTTTTTTTTGGAGAATATGAAACTGCAAACTTACGTACCCCATTCTGGCTCCTAGATTTGATGTTGAACCAGGTTTTTGGCCGAGCGAATGGAATTTTTTATAAGATAAGTTGGGTACCAGTGATTTATATTGTAGCTACAAGGGGTACCATCTTCAAGTGGACTGATTTAGTAGCAAGCAATTTATGATCATGTATAAGTGCACCACTTGGGTGTTTGACACAGAGGAAGTCAGAGTTCTATTTGGGCTATTTCTTGATTGATTTCACTTTATGCACCCACCAGTTCTCAACACTCAATTGAAAATGGGATAATACCAAAACCCCTCTATATTCTTCATATTAGATGTTTCGAGCACACAAGTACTATATCTTCTACAAGAGTATTTGTGAGGATTTCTTAATGCCGCTTTACAAGATGATATTCCTCACCAAATGCAATTGGATGTCTGAAAATATATTGGAGGTATTGAGAGAGAATGGGAATTAATACCTCTTAGAAGAAGGTATGTACTTAAGGATGTTTGGGGGAACTAAAGCACCTTCTTTGTTACCATAGTATGCCACTAACTACGTTGTCCATAAAGAAGTTGTAAGATAGCTCTACAAAGATGGGATCGGTAATTTTTTATTTGATCTGAAAAATGTTGTGCACCCTGTGGAAATTGAACCCAGTGATAGAACAATTACACTCACAATAATTATCAATTGTACATGCAAAATCACTCATAAAAGAGACTGAATATGGAGCTGAACACTAAACTGTATTGAATCAGTGTACAATAGCCAACCCTGTAACATCATAGTCTACCACAATAAATAATTACATAAGGGATTCGATTGCACGAGGAGGCAATTCGAATCTAGTCAAAAGCAGGCTTACTAAAATTAATCAAATCCCCCATAGGTGCATAAAGTAGTTTCCAAAACTGTCAAGGAGCTCACGAATTGGAAAAAGCACTTGGGAAAGCTAAAAGGTAATGGAAGGACAACTCATACATGCTTTTCATAGGAGAAAAGAGTGGAGGATGTGGAGGACAAAACACTAGTTAACCTCACCTAGTCAAACTTTCCCAATTGCCTTAAAGCACTGAAAAAGCAGGCAATAAAGCAGAAAAAGAAGAAGGGCGCTAGGAAGGCCAGGAATAAAGTAGATTTGATTCCATGAGCTTTCCCAAGCACTCCATGAGTCAAAATTATCAATTTTGACCACTATGGATGTGTAGATGACAACTTGCATAAGGTGGAACATGGAAACTAGGCAAATAAGACAAAAATGGATTAATCAATGTCTAAGGTAGCTAACTATGGGCTGATTATTATAACACCCCCCCTTAATCCTGACTTATGAGTAATATATCAGAAAATTATAGTTCCTAGCAATAAGGCTTAGTCACCCTTTACATACTGCATGTCCATTTAACCAAGGAAAGAGGCAAAAACCCAGTGGGAAAATCCTCCCTTAAACATGGACTGTAAAACAAAATTTGGAAATCTTGTCTTCACTCATGCTTCACAGCATGATCAGCAATCCCTAGCAGTGATTTGAGATTGCTGAAGGTCTTCTCACAAAATGATTTTGTGAAGATATCAGCTACTTGTTCTGAAGATGAACAGAAGAGTAGGTGAATGGTGCCATCATGCACAAGCTCTCTGATGTAGTGCATATGGATCTCAATGTGTTTGGTTCTCTGCTTCTGAACTGGATCATTGTAGATTCGAATGGTACTCTAGTTATCATAGTAGATAGTAGTTGAGTATTCTGATTCGAAGCCACACTCTTCAAGTAACCCCTGCAACCATAAACATTGAGTTGTTGCATTTACAACTCCTCTGTACTCTGCTTCTGTAGATGAGAGTGCAATGACACTCTGTTTCTTACTTGACCAGCTGATTGGCCCTTCTACAAGCATGAACACATATCCTGATGTGGACTTTCTGTCTGATCTATCACCTTCCCAATCATTGTCAATAAACCCAATCAAATCAAGATCATATTTAGCTTTATAGAAGATCCCATGTGTCCTTGTTCCCTGAACAAAGTTAAGGATATTTTTGGCTTCTTTCCAATGGATCTCATGAGGCTGATCCATGTATCTAGAAGCCACACTTACTACATAAGAAATATCAGGTATAGTATGTGTAAGATACAACAAACATCCAATCAATTTCCTATACAGTGTATTGTTTACCATAGGTGAAGAATCAGCTTCTTCAAGCTTCACTCCTGAAAGGAAAGGAGTCTTGCTTGGCTTGTAGCCCTTCATTCTGAATTTGTTCAGAAAATCCAAGGCATACTTGGACTGGTTCACCTTTATTCCAGCTTTGGTTTGAGCAATCTCAAGCCCCAAGAATTGGCTTAAGAGCCCCAAATCTGTCATGGAGAAGGCTTGGTTCATTGCACCCTTCAAGGAAGCAATCTCATCCTTTGAGCTTCCTGTAATGAGAAGGTCATCAACATATAACACAATGATCATTAATGAACCATTAATTAACTTCAAATAGACATTTGGATCTGATTTGCATCGAACAAAATTCAGTGATAGCAAGAAGCTATCAATCTTGGCATACCAAGCCCTGGGGGCTTGCTTTAGCCCATACAATGACTTCCTTAGCCTGCACAAAAGAGATGGGTTAGTATAAAATCCTTGATGCTGCTGCATGTATATCTCTTTAGTGATATTTCCATTCAGGAAGGCACACTTTACATCCATGTGATGTACCTCCCATTGCTTTGAAGCTGCAATGGCTAAGGCTAGCCTGATGGAGTCCATCTTTGCCACTGGTGCAAAGGTCTCATTGTAATCTATGCCATGAACCTATGAGTATCCCTTGGCTACCAATCTGGCCTTGTACTTCATAGGTGAACCATCAGCAGCAAATTTGGTCTTGTACACCCACTTACACTGAACTAGCTTCCTCCCTAGGGGAAGATCAACCAGCTCCCAAGTGTTGCTCTTCTGGAGTGAGCTGAACTCTTCCTTCATGGATGATTTCCATCTTGGATATCCTGCTGCATCTTGATATGTCTGAGAATCTTATTCCACCATCAGATAGCATTTCTCAACAAACATAGGATCCTTCATGCATAGAGCACTCTCAAATTGAGATCTAGTCCTCCTAGGGTCATTAGGATTCCCAGCTAGCTCTCCTGCTGCATGAATGGTATTGGCTACCCATTTTGGCCTTGTAGGTTTGTTAGGATCTGTAATAAATTCATCACTATCAGACATATCAGAATCAGCATGTTCAACAATCTCTCCACTTACATTCAGAGGTTTTGGTGGTGAAGAGGCTTCTCCAACTTCCACTGCTGCTAGGGGTTCTTCTTGAAACTGAACACACCTTTCAATGACGGATTTTTTTGTGCTAAAATTTATCAGCTTGTACCCTTTTGAATATTCAGAGTACCCAACAAATAGACACTCTTGACTTTGGGGCTGCAAAGCCTTTCTCTTTTCTGTCGAAATTCTAGCCCAAGCCCGTGAGCCAAAATCCCTGAAATGGGTCACATCTGGCTTGTGCCCACTCCATGATTCGAAAGGAGTCATACCATCAAGCTGTTTATGAGGCACCCTATTCTGGATATAGGCTGCATAATTTATAGCTTCGTCCCAGTACTTTGGTGGCAAAGTTTTGGCCTCCATCATGCATGTTGCCATCTCCTTCAGTTATCTGTTCTTCCTCTCAGCAACACCATTCTGCTGTGGTGTGTAAGGGATAGAATGCTGCATCTGAATACCTGCATCTACACAATATTGAATAAACTCAGAATTGACATACTCACCACCATTGTCAGATCTGAGGACCTTGAGTTTCCTCCCAGACTGGTTTTCAACCAAAGCCTTAAAGACTTTGAAGAGGCCAAAAACTTCAGACTTGTGTTTCAGGAAGTAAACCCAGCAATACCTGGAAAAGTCATCTATGAAAGTCAATGCATATTTGGCCTGACTCATGGACATATGAGGGAATGGTCCAGCAACATCACTGTGGATCAACTAGAGGGGTGCAAAGGTTCTCTCATGACTAGCTCTCTCAAATTTATGCTCTGGGTGTTTTCCTAGGATGCAACCTTGACAGACTCCTTTGGAAATTTTTATCTTTGGTAACCCTATGAACATCTCTTTTTCACTAAGATCAGAAAGATACTTGTAATTTAGGTGGCCAAATATTTCATGCCAAATATTTCTTGCTTCATTAGCATGAATCAGAAGAGAAGATGGGTTTGAGTAGGGTAGGAAGAGTGAGAACATGTATACCTTCGAAGTATGATTTGCAACTCCTTTTGGAATGACTTTACCACTTGAGATCTCTATGATATCAACTTCATCAGGGGAGAATATGACCTTCTTTGGAGACCCAGTGTGGGTCATCTGATACACTGATAAGAGGTTGGAGGCAAGACCAGGAACATACAACACATTGCTGAACTAACCATGATCAAGATCAATCCTCCCTTTGCCCAAACTTTCAGTGAGAGAGTCATCTCCCAGTACTATTGGTGGACCTTTCGACATGTCAAGTGAGGTGAATTCCTCCTTGGTTGAAACCATGTGTCTTGAAGCTCCAGAATCAATGATGAAACTAGGTGAGCTTGATGTGCCAGCAACCAATGCATGAATTCTCTCTCTGTCTTCTGAACTTGATCCTCCTTCTCTCTTCTTTGAGCTGTCTGGAAGGGAGATGCCATTCTTCTCCAGGAGTTGGGTCAGCATGTCTATTTGCTTCTTCATGCAGGATCTCTTAGAATGATTTCCCTTACTGGAGTATGCGCAGTTGCTCATTTCTTCTTTGTTCTTCTTCTTCTGGTAGTTCTTCTTGGAACCTCGAGGATCCTCCGGAGACTTGTTCTTGTCTCTCTTTTGCTCAGGTGGATTTTTAGCTTTCTTTTTTATTTTTGAATCCACCCTTGAATCTCTAGCAACCAGAGCTTGGTATTTGGAAGGTTTGATGGTGCCCATCATCACCAACTTATCTTGTTCTTGTGTGAGAGATTCCATGAAATCTGCAAAGCTAGGCATCTTCTAGGTTTGAGCTGTCAACTTTGTGGCATAGAAGGTCGAAAAAAACATTGAATAGTCAGGTCCAAGCTTAGAAAGTATGACCAAGACCACCTGATCATCCTTCTTTTAAATCCCACATTGTTTTAGCTGCAAAACAAGTGCTTTGAACTTGGAGAAATAGAGTTGCAGGGATTCAAAGCTATTTGGACTCAGGGAGATCAGTTAATTTTTTATTTGATGTCCCCTCATCTCATCTGTCTTTCCAAAAAGATCAACAAGATTCTCCCATACTTCATTCAGTGATTTCAATCCATCAAGATGGAAAAGGAGGTCTGTGGAAATACTCAGACACAAGAGATCATAGGCCTCATCCCTCCTGTTGTGCCATTTTATCTTCTCTGCAGCTGCATTGGGATCTGCTTCTGTTTCCATAGTCACTTTGTAGAGGCCTTTTGCTCTCAATAGTATCTCCATCTCTTCTTTCCATTCAAAGAAGTTGAAGGGAGTCAAGATGATTTTCTGAGATTGATCCATAGCTCAGAAATTGTCCCAGCTGTTAGTAGAAGGCTCCCAGTCACTGATGTCAAACCTGCAAAAGAAATTTGGAAGGATAGAAATCGATCTATTAAGGCTCTGATACCATGTGGAAATTGAACCCAGTGATAGAACAATTACACTCACAACAATTATCAATTGTACATGCAAAATCACTCACAAAAGAGACTGAATATGGAGCTGAACACTAAAATGTATTGAATCAGTGTACAATATCCAACCCTATAAAATCATAGGCTGCCACAATAAATAATTACATAAGGTATTTGAATGCATGAGGAAGCAATTTGAATCTAGTCAAAAGCAGGCTTACGAAAATTAAGCAAATCCCCCATAGGTGCATAAAGCAGTTTCCAAAACTGTCAAGGAGCTCACGAATTGGTAAAAGCACTTGGGAAAGCTAAAAGGTAATGGAATAACAACTCATACATTCTTTTCATAGGAGAAAAGAGTGGAGGATGTGGAGGACAAAAAACTAGTTAACCTCACCTAGTCAAACTTTCCCAATTGCCTTAAAGCACTGAAAAAGTAGGAAATAAAGCAGAAAAAGAAGAAGGGCACTAGAAAGGCTAGGAATAAAGAATATTTGATTCCATGAGCTTTCCCAAGTGCTCCATGAGTCAAAATTAGCAAGTTTTACCACTATGGATGTGTAGATGACAACTTGCATAAGGTGGAACATGGAAACTAGGCAAATAAGACAAAAATGGATTAATTAATGTCTAAGGTAGCTAACTATGGGTTGATTATTATAACACACCCACCAATACCTTTCTCCATAGGTAGTTACAAATTTACTAAAGTAAAAAGTGCACCCAAGTTTGTGAAAGAATTAGAGTACTTTCATTTTGGAGAAAAAAGTTTTCACGTGAACGATTCAAAGGACAAGATTGCAAATTATTGTTCGTTAGTTGGAGTGCATTTTGAATACACAAATTACTGGGATAAAGATGAGGATACATTCTGCAACTTCTGCAACATGAAATCCTTAAGCAAAAGACTCAAGAATAAAATAAGGGCTGTGGGAGGAAAAGGAAGCGGTAGCAGTATTGCTGAACAATAAAAGAAAGAGGAAGAAGCTGTAAGGAAAAGGGAAGAGGAAGCCCACAGATTGTTACAGGAATTTGAGTAGAAAATAACAGAGGAAGCATGGATGCAGAAAGAGAAAAAAGGAGCAGTTGATCGAGAAAGAGGAGAAGCAGTTGATTAAGAAAGAGAAGAAGAAGAGAGAGCAACCAAAGAGCTTGAGAGAAAAGAGCAAGAAAATCGAGATCCAGAGGATCAGAAACAAGACCAAGGCCATAGTATTCTAGTGGTTTATTGTATTCCGTCAAGCAGCACAATGATAGAAAATCTAGCTCCCTCATTATAATTTGGACTAATACATTTCATCCCATCCCAGGAACATGTGCTAGCCGACCTCAATACGATTTTCTTTGATAGAAACAAGAAAATGATTGTGATGAGATCCAAGAAAAAGGTGGACACTGGAGATTAGCTTGTAGAGATTATGGTAACATAAAAGACAGTTATACATGGGACTAACAAATATCCTAAGATTCTTGCGATGGAAGGTGTAGCATCAGCTCTCGCTAATGGAGATAATGTTGGAAAATTGGTTGATGATATTGATTAGTATAAGGAGAAAATGTCCCAAATGATGGAAACCCTAAGGAAGGAAAGAGGAGAAGGGACAATCCTAAAAAGGAAGCATGATGACATTCTCACAGAAATGGAGAGATTTAAAGAAGCATATCAAATTTTGCAATTAGACAAAGATGCCTTAGTACTATCATCGAAAATCATCGAAGGAGAGAAAAGGGATCTTGAGAAAAAAGGTTTTAGAGTTAGAAAAGAAAAAGGAAACAACTGACAAAAGAGTTGATGAATTATAAAGTCAGAACAGTTCACTAAATAAGCAAATCCAAGAGGTGAACGAAGCAGCTTGACATTGCTCCTTTCCGTGAACATGCATCTTTAGTGAAAAAGGAAATAAAATAGATTCTATTTATGTTGGCAGGAGAGATGTATAGAATTAAGCATATTGAGGCTATATTGAAGGAGATATCACATAGATCATCTGAGTTCAGGAAGAAGTTACCAGACGTGGCAGAACTTGTAAAGAACCAAAGATCTTGGATAGGATCCAATTCAACCCTCCCAACAAACATGCCTCAGAATACTGTAGGAGGTATAAAGATGGAATTGGCAATATTAAATTTTGACTATAAATCAGAAATAAGGTTGAACACAACCATTGATAAAAATTTGGAGAAGTGTATCAATTTCTACAAAAGAATGTATTCAACCCACAATATATGCCAAGTTTTAGCAGATACTCAAGATCAAGACTTTCCACCCAGAGAGTGGCATTTAAAGAGCCTTCGGGACAGACTACAGACAGGGGAAGAGAACATAGCTAAATTTGAATGCGTGAGTGAGGAATCCATTGGATTCTGGATTGCACAAGTTTCGGTCCATAAGAATCTGTTTGAGGAGTTACTAGTCCAGAATTCACCTAAGATAAGAGAGATAGAATCCTATTTGTCCAAGCATGAAATAGTTGCATGTGTGCTGGAGCTAGCTGAATATCAAATCATTAATGAAGAAGCTCAAGCATGGGATGTGTTGATTAAGAAGCCAGCTGGGCCCACTTAGTCTGTTTGTTTTATTCACAAGTGGAGGATTTTATGTAATATTTTGTATTTATTCCTTTTTCCTAGTGAGTACACTAGAGAACGAAATTTTGCAAATGAAAAGTTAGGGAAGCCCAAAGGGCATGGATAACCAAAAGTCATTTTGTAAATGTATAAGTAAAGGCAGAGTAGAATAGAGGAAGGACTTTTTCTATATTTCATAGGCTGAAATTTTTTGTAAGGGGAACTACTTATTTTATAATAAAGAGGACTGAATTTTGCTGGAAAGAGGACTGCATGAGTTTCAAAGCATGTTGTGTAGATGGCTAAATAAATAATTATTCTTGTTTTAGCATGCTATACAATTTGTGAGATCGTTCTAAAACCATTGAACTATTTCTGTGTTATGAATGATTTCATTTTATGTTATGAATATTATGTAATGATGAATGATGAATGCTTTAACTTCATAGAGATATCTTTGTGTTAATTTTATATTGTATTTATATATTCAGAATTTATCAGCTATCTCTAGAATTCTATATGAAAACAATGCAGTACATTGTTCATATTAGTATTAATATTGATCCCTGGGGATAATTTAGAATAGGTTTAGATAAGTTGTTCTTTGATTTTGTAGAGTTACTGTGGGGCAGGAGCGGTAAGATGTAGAGAAGACATGTGCATCTCTAGTGAGGTTTTCACCCACTATCACTTGCATTTAATCTAGGAACTTGCATATCATCCATTAAACATAAAATTACATAAATGGTGGACCGGTCTGCAACCAGTAAATAGATTTAAACTTTCCTTTAATTCTACAGTAGCCGGGCCGCTAACTGAAAAGATTCCCCATACCAAACGATAAACGATATATTTGGGAATGGTTATTGGGGAGGATCCCTACTATCGATACCTGGGATTTTCCAGACATCAACAGTTTTGGTGCTAGAAGGAGGGCCACTAGTGCATGAATGGAAAAAGGAAATCTGTTTACTCGAAACTATTCCACTGGTAACAATTGTGAAACTAGTTTTTATTAAGAACGAGTAAACCTGAAATTTCAAGCTACATAACACTTGTATCAGGCTTGTTTAGAAGTAGTTGACCACTTCAGGAGACACACGAGTTCCTATGTGAAGAATTTTGGAGGATTGCAAATAATCCTTGAGTTATCAAGAAGGAAATATCCTAGAAGGGTACCCACTTATACAGAAGATTTGATTTTGGTAGGAAATTTGGAAGAACTGGTGAATTTGTCCTTACAAGAAATCATTCAACCTCTTGATCAGCTGGGACTAGAGTCCCCGTTTTGTTCACCTTTTCATCACCTTGGAATTATTCACCACGATCACATCATAGAATCATGGCTACAAATGGCCCCCCAAATGCAAATCAAGCCAATACAACACCACCACAACTAGCTTTGAGGGCTAGAACTCCACTCAACCTGGTTGCTTCAATGCATGCTCTGCCTCCCCATCCTAAAAACTCATTACCTAAGTTTGATCCAAGAGAAGGAATTTCTATGGATGATCACTTACAGAGTTTTTTCTTGGCTCTAGAGGTTTTAGCGGTGGAGCATGAGGATGTAGTATGCATACTGTTTCCACATACTCTCAAAGCTAAAGTAGCATCATGGTATTTCAGCTTACATGCGAATTCAGTCACAGACTAGGATACTTTTGAAAGATTGTTTAAAAGCAAGTTTGGTCTCCAAAGAACCAGAACTACTTTCATGAAAGAATTACTTGCTCTAAGGATGGACAAAAAAGAGAAAGTGAAGGATTTTATTCAAAGGTTTGTTTCCCATTTAAATAATTTCAGTGCTACCATAAAACCTATGGAAGAAACTTTAATGGAATATTTTACTTCAGCGCTTTCTCCTGATATAGCAATGTTTGTTAAGAGGTTAGTAAAACCTTCTTTGGTAGAAAATAATGAATAAGTAAAGAAAATAGAGGCTGAACTTGAAAGTATAAATAAATGGACTACTGAATCAGATTCAAGAACTTTTAGTAGTAAGAAACCTTTGTTGCTGACCAAACCTAAAGAAGAACGTTCAAGTGAATTATAAAATGTTGTTAAAATGGTACAAAAGCTGTCCAACAATATTGTTGATTTAGAAAAGGATAAATAAGCAAGTTCATCTAGAAATCAGTTTAAATCATTCTTCAAGAAAAGAGATGAAAACAGTCCACCCCATCCACCTACAAATAGTCCTTCTGTTTTGAATTTTACTGAAGTTGGAATGGATCATTTCTGCACTTTCCATCAAGAACTACATTCTGAGAAAAAATTCCCACAAAGGATAAATTCGATGACTCTGGTTATGAATCAAATACTAGATGCTAAAATAACATAACCTGAAGTAAAAGAAGAAAGAACAAACAAACCAGGAGAATCATAGGAGACAACAATGGTATTGTGGGATTGTGCACCTATGTTAGGATTAGAAGAAGAATATACTAATGAAGAAATTAAACTTTCAGAAATTAATGTCACTACAATAAGCAAGGGACCTATAGTGGATGAGAATATATTATTGCCCAAGATCAGAAAGATTTAGGAAAGTATGGATAAAATCAGCAGTAATACTCAAACCCCACCTATACTTGATTTAGTCATAACAAGGAAGAAAGATCCCATGATCACTAAGCCTGTGAAGGTTTTGAAAAGTAAAATGGAGAGTAGTAAGAAAGGATCAGTAGAAGGTGACATGAGATATGACATAATAGAGGATATCAAGAAAACTAAGAAAGACATTTCTTTGTTTGACATGTGTAATCTACATCAACAAACAAAGAATCTCTTGGAAGCCTTTGATTCCCAAACTAGTAAATCCTAGGATGATGTTCAATTAGAAGAATAAATCGATAAAGCTAGCATTTGGGGGGAATCTAAATCCCAAACATTACCATTTATACTTTCCTTTGATATTTTCAATCACAATGTACACAATTGTTTGGTAGATTCTGGAGCATCCTCTAATGTTATGCCTCTTTCAGTATGTACAAAGATAAATGGTTAACCCATGCCTTCTTCATGTAAAATCATCTAGTTCGATAGAACAACAGTTAAAGTGGTGGGAGAAATGAAGAGTGCACTGATACGATTATGGTAGTGGACATACCTGAAGCATGTGGTTTGATTTTAAGTATAGACTGGTCTGCAAAACTTAATGGGTACTTTGCCATGGACTGGTCACACTTGTGGTTGCCTTATAAGAACTGTTAGAATCAGATCAAAGTGATGAGGGAACCACACATGAAGCATGATGTGACTCTACTCGAAGGAAAAAACGATCCTATAAACTTCTCACATTTAGTCTTGGGTAACTATTTCATAGATATTGGACCTAGAAACTATCAAGTGGAAGATTCTAGTGATGAATCAGATACACAGTCCAAGCTCCTTCAGTTCTCGTGGACTGATAAGATTGATTGTAACATAGTTAACTTAATTTCTAGTGTATAAAGTAGCACTAGTTCTGTAGAATTAGAAGATAAATTTTGGTTGTTATACTTTGATGGTTCTAAACCTCAGGAAGAACCAGGAGCTGGTTGTCTCTTGATTGATCCCGAAAAAAATAAACATTTTCTTTCTTGTAGATTAGAATTTGAATGTACTAATTTAATACAATCGAATATGAAGCTTTAATCTAGGGATTAAAGAAGGCTATTGAATTCAAAGTAAGAAATCTAAAAGTTTATGGTGACATTGAAATAATTGTCAAACAGGTTCGCAATACAATTCATTGTCTGTCACCACATTTAAAGGGCTATCAAAATGAAGTTTGGGAACTTTTAATAAATTTCAATGCTTTTAACATCAATTCGATTCCTAGAATACAAAATGCAATAGCTAATTTGTTAGCTACTTATGATCCAAGACTAGTGCCTACTAATAATAAATGTTCAATTGAATTGATTTTTAAGCCATATGTGCTAGACAATGCCACCAACTTGAGGGTATTTGACGATGATCAACAGATCTTAGAATTCTTGACCAATGACGAGTCTTTCAAAGATTCAGTGATTGACGACAAAGAAAACCAAGCCAATCTTCAAAAAAGTAATTTCATACCTAAAGGGGTCAGAACATTGGAGGGAATTTTTTATTTGAATAATAAGTTTAGGAACCCCGCCAATGTCAAAACACACAGTTCATCTATGCATCATGAGTTGGTGAATATTGGGACAGAAGCTGAACCCAAGTATGTAAACTTGGGGAAATGATGCTCATTGGGTGAGAGAAACAAATTCATAAGTTTATTTCAACAATATAAAGATGTCTTTGCTTGGACTTATGAGGATTTGAAGACTTATGATACATGCATCATCCAACATATTGTCCCTATTAAAGCTAGAGTGAAACCATTTCAGCAACCACTAAGGAAGATGCGTCCTAAGCCGAACCCCTAATTCAAAGCAAAGTAAAAAAATTGCTTGATGCGAAGATTATTTTCAAAGTCAGACACTTAGAGTGGGTGGAGAATTTGGTACCGGTAAGAAAAAAGTCTGGTGAAATAAGACTATGTGTAGATTTTAGAAATTTGAATCATGCCTCAGACAAGAATAATTATCCAGTCCCGCCAATGGAGCAAATATTACAAATGGTTTTAGGATATGAATTGTTCTCCTTATTGGATGGGTTTTTAGGCTATAATCAAGTCTTAGTAGTAGAACAAGATAGGCTCCAGACCACATTTTGTACGAAGTGGGGGACTTTTTCTTATAGATGAATTCCTTTTGGTCTCATTAATGTTGGAGCAAATTTCCAAAGGGCGATGGATATATATTTCCAAGGATAGATAGGACATAGTGTGGTGGTCTACCTTGATGACGTAACAGTATTTTCAAAAAGGAGAGAAGAGCATATGTTTCATCTAAATAAATTTTTTTATCGTTGTCGAAAATATGGTATTTCTCTGAATCCTAAGAAGTGAATTTTCACAGTGTTAGAATGAAAGCTATTGGGTCACATCATTTCTAAAAGGGGAATCTCCATAGACCCAGAAAGGATAGAAGCTATAGCACTAATCCCTTTACCCCATAATAAGAAAGGCATGCAATGTTTCATGGGGACTATAAATTTTGTGCGAAGTTTTGTGCCTGATTTTGCACAAATAGTCAAACCTTTGCAATAGATGGTCAAGCAAAGTGTACAGTTTAAATGGACTGACATAGAGAAGGGTTCATTTAATAATATCAAGATAGAAATAGCCCATGCAAATTCACTCAAAAGTCCTGATTTTGAGAAGTATTTTATCTTATACACTTTTGCTTCTGATAACTCACTCGCCGCAGTGCTCACACAGAAGGAAGAAAAGGGAGAAGAGTATCCCATATCATTCATGAGTACTAGTTTGCAAGGTGCTGAATTAAATTACCTCGCTATTGATAAATAGGCGTATGCAGTCTTTAAAGCGGTGAAACAATTCAAGCCTTAAATTCTGAAGAATAGAACCAAAGTAATTATTCCTCACCCGACAGTTAGAACCCTTTTCGTGCAAAAATAATTGTGAGAAAGAAGAGGAAATTGGGTAACAGCTTTGCAAGAGTATGCCATTAGAATTTAAAATAGCCACTATCATCAAAGGACAAGGGCTTTGCAAATTAATGGCTAAAATTCAAAATTATGAGGACAGATATTGGAAAAATGAAGTCGAGTTGCATATAATTGATATGTGTCCAATATTTACAACCCCAGAATCTTAGTACAGGGATTTGATACACTATCTTCAACAAGGATATTTACCTGAACATTGGAATTCTAAACAAAGAAGAGCACTATGCTTGAAGTCAACATCTTATCAGATCATTGATGGAGTTCTTTTTAGGAAGAACTATGATGGAATATCTTTGAGATGTTTAGAACAAGAGGATGAATCTAAGGTTGTTAAAGAACTACATGATGGTCCTTTTGGAGGACATTTTTCAAGAGATACCATTGCACATAAGATCGCAAGAGGTGGATACTACTGGACGACCTTGTTTAAATATGCACATTCTTATGTAAGAAAATGTGATACATGCCAGAGAAGTGGTGGGAGACAAGCCAGGGCAGTTGTACCATTGCAACTAGACATTTTTTCTAAGCCATTCGAGCAATGGGGAATTGATATCATTGGAGAGATAAATCCAAAGTCTTCATTGCAACACAAATATATTCTCACAGCCATCGATTATTTCACTATATGGGTGGAAGTGATCTCGTTACAGAAAGTGAATGAAGATGCAGTCATAGACTTTTACAAGACCATATTATGACTACGTTTGGAGTTCTAATTTCCCTGGTTTTTTATAATGCATCTCACTTTTCATCAACTAAACTTACTGAATTTTCTAATGAGAAAGGAATGAAATTACATTATTCTGCTAACTATTATCCACAAGGTAACAGATTAGCTGAATCAACTAATAAAAATATTATTAGAATTTTAAAGAAAACTGTCATAGAAAACCAAAGAAGTTGGCATATAGCTCTTCTGAATGCACTCTGGACTGATAGGATCACACCCAAGAATTCCTTAGGCATGTCACCTTATACCTTAGTTTACAGAAAGGAAGCTATTTTACCTCCGAACATTTTGTTGCCATCTTCCCAGTTAGCCCAAGCATCTTGAGGGTCTAGTAGTGAGATTTTACAAGCTAGAATTAATACCCTGCTAAAGCTTAAAGAGTCTAGATCTAAGTCTAAGAAAATGTTTAAACACCAACAAGAGATTGTTAAGAAATGGTTTGACAAGCACAAGTATGGGAAGGTAAGATTTGAAGTGGGAGATTTGGTTCTAAAATGGGATCACCCACATGATGAAAAGGGAAAGCATACTAAGTTTCAACATCTATGGATTGGCCCATTTCAGATTGCAAAAAGGTTAGGCCCTTCAACGTATAGGATACAAGATTTACATGGGTAGGAAGAGAAACTTCCTGTCAATCGGTTGGTTCTCAAGCCTTATTTCACTTAGTGCTGTAGGATCCTTTTGTACATATATAAACCTTTTTGTTTCTATTTGATTTCTTTTAGTTATGTTTTCTTTCTTCCTGCTGGTTTGTTTTTCTTTTCTTTTGATTTATTTCAGTTCTTTTCTTTATTTTAGTTTTATTGCAAATAATCCAGCTCAGCTTTTGGTGCTTGGGGGACATTGGAATTTGGACAAACTACCAATCTGTTAAACCAAAAAATTGCTCATTGGATTTATCTATGGAAAAAATAATGAAGATGAGATTCTTTAATTTGATAGACCATTGAAAGGAAGTTATTTTATGAACACATTGAAGTCCTATTTTGAAACCGTGTTAAATAACTGAGGTTGGAGAGGTCCAGAATACTATTTTGAGGCTCCATCCACTTCACGTTAATATCTTTCCTATGAATATCATAGCAAAGGACCCACGGAAAGGAAGTAGGACAGACATGTGTATGATATTCAAAATAATCCCATGCCACAAAGTAAAGCTAAAAGGATTAAAGAGTCGAAACTTCCCAGAAAGAAAGTATGTATCAAAAAGATATACTGAACAAAATCAGTAAGATAATTGGATTGTTCATAGGTTATTCTCCATTCATGAGTTGAAACAGATTATCACTCACACAAAAGGACACCATGGATGGAAGAACCCAAATCAAATTTCAAATGCAAAAAAGGCATGGGAATGAGGAACAAATGAATATGCCTGTCCACGCCCTGTTACGATCATGTGGTGTCTCAGCCAAAAGAAACTGGATGCAGAGGTAAATGAACTTCATATTTTGTCCTCAGAAGAGTTACCAAGACTTTGAAAACCTGGTTACCTCTACCCTATTGGACCAAAATCAATGATAAGTTCTAAATCTTACATTCCTACAAAGGTTTGGATTTTTTAAATAAATCTTGAAAATAATTGGGATGAGTTGGTTTAACAGAATTCCATAGAGCAATTTTAGGTTTCGAAAGTCATTTTCCAGAGATCCGTGTTCACTATCCAGTCACCAATTGTTGTTGCTGCAACATCTACCCCAAAACATTTTCATGTTTTAGGGCCTCCCTTTGTTTTATATCATCTAGATTAATTCACCTAATATTTAATTATCGACCGGGGTTGGTAGGCTTAGAGTTGACACATAATATATGCAAAGGTATAGGTATTCCTATGGTGTCATGGAAATATTTTAACAAACAAAATATCGAAAGATATTTCAAAATGAAAAACCAAGTCAAACTCCTAAGAATGCAACTATTAAGGTATTGTTGGCAGGCAACAACCCTCTCAATTTTTTTTACTTTGCTGAATAAAATGATTAGTTCTATTCCATGATTTATCACAAAAAATTATATAAGAGTGCCTTCAGAATCTTTGATTCTGGAGGTACTCTCAATTTAAGAAGAGTTAAGGGTTATATTAGAAATTTAGGAAACACTTCCATAAATTTAATAAATTAGCAGCTGTTAATCTTGTAATTATATATCTATATATATATATATATATATATATATATATGTATATAATCAATTTTTATTATTATCAATACATCTGATTATATATTGATTCAATATATTTAAATTATAGTCTGCTAAATAGTTCTTTGGATTGAAATGAAAATGCATTTTGAACTTGTCACAATTTGGTTTTATTATTTTCTTTTGGACAAAGTATTCATTATTAGTTTTTTGTAAGTTATTAGATTAGGGTTGATGAATTAATTGAAATATTTTATTTTAACCCTAATAATATATTGTTACATAAAACTTTATCTTTTAATACTATGTTATTTTACAAATTGTGGAAAGTGTATATATGTTTCCCAAAATAGCTAAAGTGTATTTTTATATATCATTCTGAATGTCCATTTTGTTATAATCATAGTAATTGATTTTTGATCTAGTGTTTAGTCTTTAATAGATTTTCCATCCAATCATACTTTGCAATAGGTCATATGATGATTTGGATTCTATGAGTTCATTCAAAACTATATTATTTTATCCTTGAATCGATTACATGCATAAATATTGCTTTGAGCATTAAAATTATTATCCAAAGTTGATCTTAGTACTTGGTTGGGTTTACGAAACCCTAGGATACATCATTGCTTGTAATGATAACTTCACATCATCTGGTTCAATAGCACGATTTCCTTCCATGTATAATCCTTTCCTATTAACGTTGACAGTCGTGTTTATGGTATGAGATATGAATTTTTGGTTTGAGGACACCTGTTCAAAAGGAATTTAATATGTGATTATTACATTAGTCAGATGTGTTCATATTAACTCCATCCTATCTGACAGTCATTTTACATTCATGAATTTATTTGATTTCGAATATCAAGTAATGATTTCAGATCACATCAATTTGTTTAATGAATTCCTGTGGTGGTTTGATGATGAAGTCTCACGCATAGAAACCCAGTCTAGGGTTACTCATTAAGCTCTTCCAGAATCACGTGAAGGTTCATAACATCTCTGTGTATTCATCTATCCCTATTCCTTTAGTCTTTACAATGCCTTTCAATCCTCTATCATAGAAAGAATTGATAGTTGAACAGATGGATCCCTTAAGCCGCTTTGAGCTTTCTGGTCCAGAAATGTTAGAAGTCGACCTTGAAGCTCTTGCCCTATTTGAGAAAATTGGTTGGAAACGCTTCTTTTGGGGTTTTAGTGGACACAATGAAGAAGTTACCAGATAGTTTGCATTGTCCTTTGATGGAAATGTTGCCCAGATAGGCGATTTATAGCTAATCATAGATGAAGAGTTTATTTTGAAAGCTACGAAGCCGCCTCAGACTGGTGAACGCTGGTTCAAAGGGTCACGAATTGACAAGAAAAAATTTAAGCAGTTCCTTCTTCCATTTTCAAAAGAAGATGCACACCTTAAGTTCAGTTTTCCTGTAAGATATTTGAGGAATCAATGGCGTGCTCCTTTTGAAGTCATTTCCAGGTACATCTCTTGTGATGGTCGGTATTCAAATGTCTAATTATATCATCTGAGAATTTTAATGGATCTTAAGGGTTTGAAATTAAATCTTCCCTACTTTCTACTTCATAGTTTGCATAAAATGCCTGTTATGGTTCAGTGTACCATTGGTAATCAAGACCATAGTCTTTTCCATCACGGTTTGATCAAAATGTTAGTTCAGTATTAGTTAGTTACAATAGGGAAAACATGGGATGAATTCTTGAAAGAAAATGAGTTCGGGTTAACCCAATTTTGGCCTACCTACTTACCTAAGACTCGTGCGAAATGAAGAAGACCTTGTGAAGGAGAAGTAAAAAAAGAGACTGATCACATAACTGATCACGAGGGGGTGGATAAGCTTTCTTTAATAGTTGAAAATGAGAGATTTTATACTTCAAACCCTCCTGAACAATCCAAGAGAGAAAACAAAGTAGGAGAGGGAAGTAAAATTGATGTTCAGACGCACTCTGCTAAATCAATAGGTGATTTGTATTTTAAGGAAATTGAGGAGAGAAAGAAGCATGAGGTAAAAGGGGAAAATTTGGAAGGTGACAATAAAAATCTTGAACCGAGCATGAGAAAATATGAGACGTTTAATCGAAGGATTACTAGGAGTATGATTAGTCTCTCAGTTCCAAGAACCATTGAACATAGTAGTGAACCCATTGTTGTTGAAGATACTAGTGATAACGAGGATGAATCTCCTCCTTGTGAAACCCCAATAAATGACTTTGAACAGGAACAGAGTAATAGTCATAACGATGTGGTGGTTTCTCCTAAGAGACTCGTGAAAGATAATTCACCATTGCCAGCACAGCCTGAGCATGAAGCTCGATTTGATTCACCATTAAATGATGAAGATTCTCTAGCAGAGACTTTAAAAGCAACGAAGGAGTCGATCAAGCTTTCGAAACAACATAAGGCTAATCGGTTAAAATACATTGAAGAAGCTCATGACAAGTTGAAAGCAAAGTTACAACAACAAAAAAATGAATTGCTTATGTGGGTAGACCAATGGAAACAAATGAAATCCAAGAAAGACAAATACAAGGTAGAAAAGAAATTGT
The DNA here is from genome assembly GCA_001517045.1 of Pseudotsuga menziesii. Taxonomy (NCBI): domain Eukaryota; kingdom Viridiplantae; phylum Streptophyta; class Pinopsida; order Pinales; family Pinaceae; genus Pseudotsuga; species Pseudotsuga menziesii. The sequence goes on from LPNX011063796.1 coordinate 100,548, forward strand.
TAGCTGCAACTAATGAGAAATTACTGAAATATGAAAGAGTCCATGAAGAATTTTTTTTGAAACTTAGGGCCAAGCTGTCAGAAGCCAGGAAAGCAGTCAAATTACAGATAGCAATGACTTAGTATTTTTTTAGTTATTTTAATTTGAACTTTGATAGGTAGTAAAAAAATTTAATTAGCACACCTACAAAATCATAGATTTTACAGGTATTCTTATAATTTGTATTATTTTATTTTATTTTCTGTTATCATGATTTTAATTTGAAATTAATTTTTGTTACAGGTGTACATATTGTTGACATGCTGTAAAGAATGAAGACTATTTTTGCTCGTCGTTGGCATTCGTTGGTGCTTCTGGAAGAATTGGATACTAAAGATAACCACGTCATAGGTTGATTCATCTGAGCAGAAGATAATACAGGCCAGTCATTTAATTGACATTTTTTTTCATAGGATAAAACGTATCTTCCATGTGCCTTCTTGGAAGAAATTCGATATAACTGAATAGGGATAGAATTTTTGTCTTTATTATGTAGTGGTTGTTAGAAACTGAAGGGATATTTTTAGAATGTTTGTTACATAGAAACTGGAAGGAGTTACTAGTCT
>LPNX011063796.1:101321-134966 GCA_001517045.1 Pseudotsuga menziesii
CGAAATTTGGTAATATAAACCTTTCATATTTATTTTTGATTTCATTTGTATTTTGTACAATGTTTTCATGAATAAATATCATCTTGTTATTAAAATATTCATTATTGAATATTAGTTATTAATTAATAGAGCATCACAAAATAAATTAAAAGTAGTTATCTATTTTAATTTTCTGTTGTTGTACATATTCAACAAAGTGATTTTATGATAATGATTTAAATATTTTCATTTGAATTGTTATTGTCTATCTCTTTGTTTATTTGAATCATTAATTGATAATTAATTTAGTCTTCCAAGTTGCTCTCAGCTCAGATGGAATAGCTAATTAATTTTAAGTCTTAGCTTAGTTTATTTTAATATTTTAGTTTATCTTAACAGTTGTTAAATAGAATTAGATTAGTTTGATAAAAATTTAAATAGTCTTTTAGTTAAAATATTTAAAACAAAACCCCAAAACTGGAGACTTTCCTTAAGAAAGCATTTTAGGATAACTTAGACTTAGGAAACTAACTCTAGGATTTATTTTAAGCAGTAATAGAATTAGGATAAATTTTTACTGAATTTTGAAGTTCTCCTTAAGAGGATAAATTCAGTTGGTAGCAGGACCATAACCTGTGATATTTTTCTATTTCAAACACACCGGAAGCTGCTTTAAGCAACTTGTGTGGGATTAATCTCCTTAAGTTGGCCAAGTCAAAAATTCCGGTCGACATGTAATTAAACCTGAACATAATATTAAACTAAACAATCAATAATTTATTTCATAAGAAAATAACTTCAAATTGAAAAAGATACTATCAAAAACTAATTTTTAAATGGGAAACTAGGATGCAAGGAAGACCCGATTCATAAATAAGTAGAAAACTTAATAAAAATAAACAAGTAGAAAACGTAATAGGAATATCTTTGAATCTTATCCTACAAGTCTCTTTCATTAATCACACAATGAAAAAGGAATAGCCTAAAACATACTAAGGATAACACATATAATACTGAATTTTACATGCAAATGGATAAATCAATCCAAAGGCATGAACACAAAATAGTACAATAGTAAAAAGGAATAAGAGACAAACTCAAGATACACAACATAAAATAGCTCAAAACATATTCAAGGTGAAAAATAAGTAAGGTAACTTTTAATAAATAACCTAAAACAATCCAAATTTAACTTTAATATAAAATAGAACTATCCTCTAACTAGTACAATCAAAGAATACTTCAAATACTAAAGAAACAGAACTTAAAACAGTTTCAAAACACATTAAAAAAACTAAAAACAAAAAAATGGGCTGAATGACAGACTAAACTATTGGTTTGAAAGGGGTGACTAAATGACAGTTTAAACAGGCTGTCCGAATGACAGTCTGTACAATTAAAATAACAGAAATTAACCTAAAGGGTCTATTCTTCAGCTAAATTTATGCACATGTAGATACAATGCAAAGAGACAATAAGTAAACCCACTTATTAAGCAAATTTGACAGTGAAATAAACTTAAACAAATTCATAAACATAAAGCAATCATTAAGAAATAAACTAGAATTTAAATAAACTTAAACATAATTGAATCTATTTTACTTGATAAAAGCGATCTATTCTATCTAATTGCAAATAAAACTAAAAAATAAACTAGAAATGAAATGACTAACAACAAATTTGAAAGCAAACTGTGCGCGCAGTTAACTATTTAACCTTTAGAAATAAAATTGCATTACACGAAATAACAACAATCTAATGAAAATAAACTAAACTAGCTACAACAGAAAGAAAAGAACAAAATTACAAAAGAATGAACCTCTATTTGATGAGGGGACCTCTTAGCAATCAGAGGTGATTCCTGGTTAAAGCTTACTTGAATGCAATCATAAACAACAAAGCATACAACTCTATTCAAACGATGGAACAAAGTTACACAATTCTTCTCTTCAAAAACGACTGTCTAACAAATAAAATGATCAACTCCCTAACTCTGCACATGGAGGTGTTTATATACAATGTTTACATGGATGAGCAAGTCAAACCTTTAGTGGTCGACTACTCTCTAAATTTAGTCAACCATAAAGGCATCTAACTAATCAAACTCCAACGCACAACATCCTACTTCTTCAATGCGCGTCGGCTCTCTTCATTGCATGATGTAGTGCACGGGCTCCTTCTTCAGCGTGAATGGATCTCTTATGCGTGCATGATGTGGCATATAGATCCTTCTTTAGTGCGGCTAGTGGAGTGGTGTTGGACAGAGGAGAGAGCGCTGGCGAGCCTTCTAGAACAAAAACCATTGCATCATTCAAATGCATGGACTGTTGGTGTGGTGTCGAGTAGAGGAAGCATGATGGAGAGTCTTCTAGAAAAGGAGGTTCTCCATCATCCAAACCCATGGATAGTAGGTAGTTTGCAGGTTGTTTCAATCATTTTAATTCCTAGAGTCAGTTATCAACAATGCGCAGTCTGGTTAACAATCTGGACAGAAAATTGAACAAGCTGGATATGTTGCGTGCATATCTAGGATGAAATGTGATGTATGTTTGCTGGTACGCTTAAGGACTATGGTCTGCAGTAACAACATTTTAATGCTTGGAAACCTGCCAACGAATATCGTGTAGTGAGTTGGATGATGAGTTGAACGTGTTGTGTGCATGGCTAGATGAATGCGTGTTTATTGTTAATTCGTCCAAAAATATTATATAACCTGCAAACAAATGTACATATCAATTAATATATCAAATGTACTTCAAACAATGTCAATTTCAATCAATAAAATCATAAAATGATAATAATAAAAATATTTTATATAAACCTTAAATACACTCATACCTGGGATGAATAGTGAACTGTGTGACATAAAATATGCAAAAAGATAATAAAACATGTGTTTAAATGAGTAATTGAATTGCCAAAAATGATAACAAATCTAGGATCAACATTCCCCCAAACCGCTGAAATTACAGGTCTCATTGAGCAAAAATAAAGATAACATATCACACTGTCATAACGAATTTTGAGATGTGAGCAAGCAATGGGAATATGCATAAATGAGTGAATTCATAAGGTTTGAAATTAGTTCAACCATGTCCAAAGTAAAACTTTGGAAAGTTTGACCATATGATATGAAAGGTATAAATCACATTTATGATAAGATTGATCAACAAGAAAATCGGTCATTTTATAGTTTACATGCATGATTGGGTAAGAGGATAGGGTTGCCAACAGTGAAATAATGGAAAAACTTTTAAGGTTAGAGCATCCATATGGAGGTAAAAAAACTATTTTCCAAGAAAAAAATTTGCTTAGCAAATTTTAATCATAAGTGCTATAATATCACAATGTTTTATTCAGATCGTTATTTGGTATTTCATTTGGACCTTCATTCGATCCTTCATATAGTTTTCCATATTGATTTTGCTGTAAAAATATGCTTCATGCTATACCCAAGTTCCGCTGCTTATATTATCCTGAAAACACTTATCATTTGTTAGAGACAAATAGATCTGTCAGAAAAATAAAAAAACAATCTAATTTTTCCTAATCCTCCCCCAAACCAAAGATATGGCGTGTCCTCAAGCCATACAAGAGAGAAGAATTAATTGTTCCATATAATGAAAATAAAGATTTTTATCATGTTGTTATTATTTTGTAAGAAAAAGAAAAATTAAATAGTAAATGGGAATGATTCAAATATGTATATTCATGAAAAATATAACAGTGCTTAGAAAGACCACTTGTATGAAGATAATATAACCAAAATAATGCCATAAAAAAATCTAGTCATCCATGCCTCATTTTAAAGATATCTTGTCATCACAAAATATGTAAGTTTACCCCAGAGTGTGTGAGATTTACAGCTATGGGTTCCATTTCTATGATAATGACATCCTAGGTATATGTTGAATTAGATGTCCAGGGTCAAGTCCAACTTACAGCCATTCTCAAATGACATTATAAACAATTGGTTGTGACATGTTTATTCATAAATTCTAAAAAAAATTCTTTATATTATCATTGTTTTACTAACTATGTGCATACTAGTGCATTAATCATATCTCTTTTATCGGGCATTGCCCCACTTCCAGTAGGCATGTTCAGTACCCCGATGGGTTTATCATGGTACCATGCAAGCATAGTCCCTCTACCAGCGAGCCTGTTCAATACCCAGATGGGTTTTCTTGCATTTATCGAGCTTCCGTATTGTAAATTTTTTACTTAGCATTGACCCGCTACTAGTAGGCATGTTCAGTACCCTGGCGGGTTTTCCTTGTATAGTGATATTAAATATATGGAAACCACTTGGTACTAGAGCGTGTTAAGTCCTGCTAAACACATAATTCAATTTTGTAAATTAAACTTATAAGTAATTTCATATTGGTCTTAACCATAGACCATGTCAAAAGAGAATAACTTAAATCTGTTCTTTGACCTTACAGCCCTTCTTTCTTCATAAGAGATAAGTAATGTTCCCCACAGGAAAAAATTCACTTACTCTTGAGTTATTACCAAAATACTTTGAGAGACAATTTTTGATAACAAGTATAGGATGAAATAGTAATCCATAGGTGTAAGATGAGATTGTGACAAATATGATAATGAAAGTAGGTCTGTCAAGCAACTGTTCAAAAGAGCAAGTCAGAAATATACATGTTTGAATCAAAATACCAAAAACCATATGAATCATAGAAGACCTGGTTAAGAATGATATACATAGGATTGTAATTTTTTTAATTTTCATTATAAGCTACAAATCCCAAAAGTACCCCAAGAAAGGTTAAGATACTTGATGAGTGTTTTAACATACTTCCCTTTTCCAAGTAATAGTACATGAGCTTCTTATAGAGATAAAGTACTTGTAATCAGACTGCAAAATCGCTTGTTAGATGATTCAATTTATTCATGAAAACATATATAAAAAAGAAAAATAGTCCCTTGTAAACAATCTGCTGGAAATGATTCTTATTTATTCAATAAAGAAAACACATATTTACATATATACAAGTGATGATAACCCAAAATACTTTTGTTTTAAGGATCAGGAGGAGGAGGAATAACTTCCCCTTCAACCAATTCCATTTCATTCTACTACAAAACATTCTGTATGAAATCCTGTTTAGATTTCGGTTGGTGATAAAGTCTGAGTCTATGTCCATTTACTACAAAGCAAATTTGTGAGCCATCAATTATCAAAAGCTGTAACTACTTTGTATGGGCCCATCGAATGGGTAGTTAATTTTCCTTTGAAATGTTTAAACCGTGAATCGAATAGTAGTGCCCATTCTCCAGTATTAAACTATTTTTTCTTAATAAATTTATCTTGCCATGTCTTTCGTTGATTCTGTATTAGCATGGTTCTTTGGAGTGCATCTTGTCTAATCTCATCTAACTCATTAATCTATAATATTCATTGTTTATGTGCTTCATCCAAATCCATGCCTAATTGTGCTTCCATATGAAAGGTTTTAACTTGAAATTAAATAGGTAAAAGGACTTGTTTTCCATACACTAACTCATAGGGGGTATGTCCGGTAGTGTTTCTCCATGTTATCCTATAGGCCCATAAAGCCTCCGAAAGTTTGTCTTCCCAATCCTTATGATGTAAGTGAATGGTTTTAGTTAAAATGGCTTCTAAAACTTTGTTGGTTGATTCTACCTAACCATTAGCCTAAGGATGATAAGGTCAAGACTTGCAATGTTGAATGCCATATTTTGTAGTAAGTTCTTTCATTAATTTGGAAGTTAATTGAGTACCTTGATCTGTGACAATTTCTCTAGGTACACCAAACCGGGTAAATATTTCTTCATATATGAATTCTACCACTGATTTATCTATGGCCCTAAACAAAGATTTAGCTTCGACCCATTTGGTGACATAGTCCATACAAACTAAGATATACTTCTTTTTACGAGACATGGGGGAAATCGGTCCTACAAAATCAAGAGCCCATTTCTCAAAGGGTTCAATCATGACTTGGGTTTGTAGGGGCATCTGATCAGATGAAGTAGTTCTACCCATTCTTTGGCAACTATCACATCCTTTAACGTATTTGGTAGCATCCTTAAAAATGCTTGGCCAATAATAACCAGAATGTAATACTTTGTATGCCATCCTCTTATCAGAAAAATGTCCTCCACTTGGTCCATCATGGCATGCATGGAGGATGTCTGTCATTTCATCCTCTCACACACATCATCGAATAATAAGATCTATACCACTGCGAAAGAGATCATTATCCACCCGAGAATAATTGGAACTCTAAACTATAATACTACGCTTCTCATGAGGGGAAAAATGGTTTGGTATTTTACCAGTTGCTAAATAATTGGCAATATCTGTGAACCAAGGGGTTTGAATAGATACAACAAATAGATGTTCACAAGGAAAAGTTCTGTCAATCGATTTAGTACCGTCTTCATGTTGAATATGGAAAAGGAAATATGCTACTAGATTTTCTTTACTAGGTCTGTCAATGACGGTAATGTTAAATTCTTGCAATAGAAGAAGCCACCTGGTCACTCTACCATTGGTAATTGGTTTATTCATTAGAAATCTAATGGCGGAGTGATTGGTATGCACAAAAACTTCTTAACCTATAATGTAATGTTGAAATTTATTAATAGAATAAACTATTGCCCAAAATTCCTTTTTAGTAACAGTGTAATTAAGTTCAGCAGGAGTCAAATTCTTGCTAATAAAATAAATGGCATAAGGTGCTTGTCCCTCTTTTTGGCCAAGGACTCCTCCTATGGCCGTATTGGAGGCATCAATGGATATATGAAAAGGAAGGGACCAATTGGGACCCCTGAGTATTGGTGCCATTCGTATTTTATCTTTTAGAATTTCAAAAGCATTTTGACAAGATTCTGTCCACTGAAATTCTACATCCTTTGTAAGAAATTTAAACATTGGTGCAACTATTTTAGTGAAATTTTCAATAAAGCGGCGGTAATAGCCTGCATGAACAAGAAAGCTTCTTACCTCTTTTTGAGTTTTCAAAGGGGGAAGGACAACAATGGATTTGATCTTAGCAGGATCTACCTTAATTCCTTGGGAGGAAACATGGTGTCCTAAAAATATACCTTATGTTAGTAAAATTTTACATTTTTCATGACTAAGGGATAAATTCGTTTCTTGGCATCGGATCAGGACCTTTCCAATATTGTCAAGGGATTCTTGAAAGGTATTTCTATATGTTGTAAAATGATCCATGTATACCTCCACAAAGTAATGTATAATATCAGAAAATATTCCTAAGATTGCTCGTTGAAAAGTGGCAGGTGCATTACATAGGCCAAATGGAAAAACTCTATAAGTGTATGTTCCACAAGGGCATGTAAAAGTGGTCTTGTATTGATATTCTGGTGCTATTAAAATATGTTTGTAATCACTATATCCATCAAGAAAGGAAAAATACTATTTACCTGACAGGGTATCTAACACTTGATCAATAAAAGGTAAAGGAAAGTAGTCTTTAAGTGTAGCTTTGTTTAATTCTCTAAAATAAACACAAATGCACAATTTCGCTGTGGCTTTGTTTGGAGTTACTACTAAAGGAGACATCCATTTACTATTAGAGATAGGATAGATGAAACCAGTAGTGAGAAATTTTTGTAATTCTTCTTTTACGATATCCTTTAGAGCATGATTCATCCTCCTTTGCGGCTTCCTTACAGGTGAAATGCTTGGATCCATATAAATATGGTTAATACAGGTGTTAGGTGTATACCCTTCATATCGGTGTACTCCCATGCAAATTCTCCATATTGTTTTTTAAGAACTTTAAGCAGCTGTGCTTGTTGGTTTTCACTTAACCCTATGTTTATATGCAAAAAAAATTCAGGGCTAACCTCACAAGGTATGGTATAGGGTCCTGTATGCTCTTCAATCATGAATACACAAGGTGTTTCTATAAACATTGAAAGAGACATATTCTCTTGAAACTTTTCTCCAAAAATATGATCAAATTGAGCAAAAGACTGAGGAAAATTTGTACAAGTTGTTGAAGAAACAAATTGATTTAATAGATTCTCAGTTGTTTGCTCCTAAAGTGCTCAAGAGAAATAACTAGGGAGGGAGAGGTTATCAAATTTATCGTCCCCGAAAGAAAAATTTAACCACCATGAGTTTTCAATTATTGGTTGTGCTGGGGGGTATAAAATAAGTCTTTGTGTAGACAACCCATTGGAAACAGTCTTCTCTCCATCCTTACATCCTATAAAAGCATTGGCAGTAGATAGCCATGGTATTCCCAAGATAATAGGATTCCATTTAGAAGGATCCTTTCATTCTATGACCATAAATTCGATAGGGTATTCCCATAAGGTTACTGATATGAAAATTTCATCCAGGACTCCAGTAGGTTTTACCGTAGTGCGGTCTTCTAGTTCTAGGATGGAAGGGCTAGGTAGGAGAAATTGTCCTAACTGTAAAACTTCTAAAACTGCGGTAGTCATCATGTTGATGGCACATCCTAAATCAATTAATGTATTTTCTATAGTGGTGTTGTTTATAATTATAGTCACTATTGGGGCTCCTGGATTGGTATATTTTGCAATCTGGGACTGATCTATCGTACATTCAGACATCTCTCCTATAACATGAATTGTGAGAGGGTCTTTTTGCTTCTTCCATGGGAATTTAATGCATAGCTCCTTTATTACCTTGCTGTATATTGGTATGTCCTTGATGGATTGTAATAGAGGAATTTTGACACAGATATTCTTTAATTCATTCAAAATGTTATACTCTAGATGAACTACAAGTTTTTCTATCACTAGTCTTTCCAGGAATGGAGGAATTCTTTGCTCCTGAATAGTTTCTTGTGGAGGATAGGTATTTACTGGAACCTTAGGAATGTTCACATCCTCCAAAATGACATCATTCATGGGTTCATTTGAATCCTCTTCTGCTTCACTTGCTTCATGAATGATGACTGATGACTTGGGTTTATCATTCACAAATCTTTTAGATTGTGATTGAATCTCATGTACAAGTACAGTCGAAATAAGATATGATGGAAGAATTTGCAACTCAATGATGTTAAGAGCTTGAGTTGGTTTATTATTAGGGTTAGGTATCGGTTGTGTAGGTAATAATGTCGGTCGAGGAGGATTTATGTTCTGGAAGTGATTAGGTTGTTGTGTAATGAAAGGAACTGGAGGTACAAATACAGGTGAAATTTGTTGGAAATTTGTTTGATGTTGAGGATAAGGATGATTAGGTGCAGGGACAGGTTGTGACTGACGATATGGTTGTCCTCTCCATCCTTGTGACCAATGTTATTGTTGTGTAAATTGAGGAGGAGGGTACTAGGGTGGCCAATTATTCCAACTTGAATCATTCCATTGTTGAGGTGGTTGATATGGAGGATAATAGAGTGGAGGTTGTGGTGGAAAGTTATGATATGCTAGTTGGTCTCTAGGTTGCCAAGGAGGCCTCCTAGATGTTTTAGCTACATCCCCACTCTTATAGATGGCTTGCAACCCAGGAAAGGATGGGCACTTATATGTTGGATGTTCTTCTGTACAGATGTGACATATGGAGATGTCGTTTAATGGACATTCCCTTTGGGGATGTTTGGTTCTACATCTTGGACAAAAAACACTCATTGTTGCTCATTATTCATATTTCCTTTTCTTGGCTTGTAAAGCATCTAGTTGAGAACCCATTTCTCCTAAGATATCAGTTTTGAAATTCTCCAATAGGTCTAACTCTACCCTTGTAACTCCACCTAAACTGGGAATGTTTCCTCTTACATTTCTACTATAATGCTCGTAAACATTTTTCCCAACTTCCCCCCTACTTCTAGAATAATTTTTACACATCTCACTGATTTGTGCAAACGTTTTGTGAGAAATATGCTAGCTACCATGAGATTAAGATTTTCTAAAAGTCCTTGGAGATCCCTTTAATAAAAAGTGTGTGTTTTGCATCTTCTCGGAGGTCACTATATTTTGATTTATGTAATGTATAAATGAACCTTTCGAGATAATATTCTAGGATATTGTCTTCAAGTTATTGTATCTTGAATATATCATGTCAAGAGGCTTTAGGTTTGCAATACTCTATATATTTTCCCAAGAATGATGTTTTCATATCATCCCAAGTCCTGATAGTGAATTCACCTAATCCCATGAACCATCTCAAGGCGGAATCTTTTAGTGTCACGGGAAAGAGTTTTAATTTATGAGAATCTTGTAGATAATTATATCTCCTGCAAAGGATATCGAAATTGAACAGGAATGTGTTCAGGTCCTCATTATTTTTTCCATAGAAATCCAGTAAGGAGGAAGGAGGGATGTTTTTCATAGTTACATCTTGTATAGGGTCTAAAATAGGGAACCCAAAGGTAGCCTCAGCCCGATTTTACCCTTCTCCTTTTTCATTTCTAACTTCATCATGATCTTCATTCTCTTCACATCTTTCCATATAGGCTGGGATTTTAACATAAATATACGTAGGAGGCTCCTTTTGAGGTGATAATGGGGCATCCCAACGTTATTTTTTGGGAGAGATATTCCTTTGATCAACCATATTTTTATTCAATCATAAAGGGATAGTAGATTCTACTATGGATGTTTCAATTTGTGAGATAACTGGATCTACAGAGTTTCCAAATAGAGATTTTACCTAGGAGGATCAACAAAGTCAACGAAATTCTGATGTCCTTCTAGTGAAAAAGTTTTATTATTTGGATTCAAAACTAGTGGAGGGTTAGAGGTTCCTAGTGGCTGATCCTCTTGAATTTCCTCAGGAATGAGGTCCTTAGGACCTCCTACCAAGGTTCCTTCTCCTTCTATGGATTTCTCGGTAAGATCTCCTGAGAGAGTCTCCTTAGGTTCCAGGGTAGAACTAATTCTTATAGGTGTCTTTCGATACCTTTTTGTTGAGTTAGTGGTTGGGGTATTACATCCGCTATGAAAGTTAGTAGGAATTTCAATAATTTTTCATGTCTTAACAAATATACCCTGGGGATCTCTAAGTCTGCTCATGAAAAACTTTAAAATAAAGAAAACCTATGATACTACTATTGCTATATTTGGGAGCGCCTACTATAACAGATGCACAGGTTCTTACCTCTCATCTTACTGCTCCCTCTCCACCATCCTATTACTAAGCTTCATAAAGAATTCTATCTTTTCTACCTTATAGAACATCTCCCCGGCAACGACACCAAAATGTTGGGTGTTATATCATCTAGATTAATTCATCTAATATTTAATTATCGACCGGGGTTGGTAGAATTAGAGTTGACACAAAATATATGTGGAGGTAGAGGGATTCCTATATTGGTGTCGTGGAAATATTTTAACAAACAAAATATCGAAATATCTTTCAAAATGAAAAACCGAGTCAAACTCTTAAGAATTCAACTATTAAGGTAATTACACCGGAACAGAATATTAAACTAAATGATCAATAATTTATTTCATAAGCAAATAAATTCAAATTGAAAAATATACTATCAACAACTAATTCTTAAATAGGAAGCTAGGATGCAAGGAAGACCTAATTCATAAATAACTAGAAAACTTAATAAAAAGAAACAAGTAGAAAAATTAATAGGAATATCTTTGAATTATGTCCTACAAGTCTCGTTCATTAATCACACAATGAAAAAGGAATAGCCTAAACACATACGAAGGATAACACATATAATACCAAATTTTACATGCAAACGGATAAATCAATCCAAAGGCATGAACACAAAATAGTACAACAGTAAAAAGGAATCAGAGACACACTCAATATACACAACATAAAATAGCTTAAAACATATTCAAGGTGAAACAGAAATAAGGTAACTTTTAATAAATAACCTAAAACAATCCAAATTTAACTTTAATATAAAATAGAACTATCCTCTAACTAGTACAGTCAAAGAATACTTCAAATACAAAAGAAACAGAACTTAAAACAATTTCAAAACACATTAAAAACATTAAAAAACGAAACGATGGGTTGAATGACAGACTGAACTTTGGGTCTGAAAGGGGTGACTGAATGACAGTTTAAACAGGTTGTCTAAACTATAGTCTGTACAATTAAAATAATAGAAATTAACATAAACGGTCTATTCTTCAGCTGGATTTATGCACATGTAGATACAATGCAAAGAGACAATAAGTAAACCTACTTATTAAGCAAATTTTATAGTGAAATAAACTTAAACAAATTCATAAACAAAGAAATCATTCAGAAATAAACTAGAATTTAAATAAACTTAAACATAATTGAATATATTTAACTTGATAAAAATGATCTATTCTATCTAATTGCAAATAAAACTGAACAATAAACTGGAAATGAAATGACTAACAACAAATTTGAAAACAAACTATGCGCGTAGTTAACTATTTAACCTTCAGAAATAAAGTTGCATTACAGGAAATAAGAAAAATCTAATGAAAATAAACTAAACTAGCTACAACATAAAGAAAAGAACAAAATTACAAAAGAATGAACCTCTAATTGATGAGGGGCCCTCTTAGAAATTAGGGGTGATTCCTGGTTAAAGCTTACTCGAACGCAATCATAAACAACAAAGCATTCAACTCTATTAAAAAGATGGAATATAGTTACATAATTCTTCTCTTCAAAAACAACTGTCTAACAAATGAAATGATCAACTCCCTAACTTTGCATATGGAGGTGTTTATATACAATGTTTACAGGGATGAGCAAGTCGACCCTTTAGTCGTCGACTGCTCTCTAAATTTAGTCAACCATAAAGGCATCTAACTAATCAAACTCCAACACACAACATCCTCCTTCAACGCGCATTGACTCTCTTCATTGCACGATGTAGTGCACGGGATCCTTCTTCAGCGTGAACAGATCTCTTCAGCGTGCATGATGTGGCATACAACTCCTTCTTTAGTGTAGCTGGTGGAGTGGTATTGGACATAGGAGCACTTGTGAGCCTTCTAGAATGAAAACCATTGCATCATTCAAATGCGTGGACTGTTGGGGTGGTGTTGAGCAGAGGCAGCGTGATGGTGAGTATTCTAGAACAAGAGGTTCTCCATCATCCTAACGCATGTATAGCAGGTAGTTTGCATGTTGTTTCAATCGTTTTAATGCCTAGAATTAGTTATCAACAACACGCAGTCTGGTTAACGATCTGAACGAAAAAATGAATAGAAAGATGGATATGCTATGCGCATATCTAGGATGAAATGTGATGTCTGTTTGCTGGTGCGCTTAAGAACTATGGTCTACAGTAACAACATTTTAATGCCTAGAAACCTGCCAACAAATATTGCGCAGCGAGCTAGATGATGAGTTGGACATGATGTGTGCATGGCTATATGAATGCATGTTTGTTGTTAATTCATCCAAAAAGATTATATAACCTGAAAACAAATGTACATATCAATTAATATATCAAATTCTCTTCAAACAATGTCAATTTCAATCAATAAAATCATAAAATGATAATAATAAAAGGATTTTACATAAACCTTAAATACATTCATACATGGGCTAAATAGTGATCTGCGTGACATAAAATATGCAAAAAGATAATAAAACATATGTTTAAATGAGTAATTTAACTGCCAAAAATTATAACAAATCTAGGATCAACAACTAGCATGTGGATTATTTCGCCAGCTACGGACATTTCTCCCCACCAACAGTCAAGGTCATTTTTTCCAGGTAGGATCTGAATCCCTTCTTTGTCATTTTGCGTTGTGGGAAGGAGAAATTAGGTATTACAGGATTAGGTTTTCTTCCCATAGAATATATATATGTCCCAGGACTGTAGAGGTTTGGCTTTTCATTTTAGGTTTCAAGGACTTTTTTTCTCCCATGCAAGCAAACCCTGGTCACTTCACTCTCGGCTAGCAGGGTCGTCGAGGTTCCCTACCTGCCCCAAGCTACTTGTTCCCTCTACCCTCGCCATGGGAGATATTATGTCATATTGTTTCAATAGTAGGGTCATGGTCAGACGAGTGTTTTTCCATCTGCAGCACTCCCTGTCCATTTTATCAATGTGTGAGAAGAAATATTTTCACCATTGGTCAGGGTAGGTCGTAAGAATATCCCTGGACCAGACAGTTTTCTTAAAACTCGTCATTCTTGAAGTTTTGAGCCGTGAAAGGGTATCCTTTTTTATTTGAACTGAAAGAGTCAAGGTTATCTGGGTGCGAGTTGGGTAGGTTGTTTATTTCACTAAAGCCAAGGTTATTTTCATTTTTACTGAATGTTTCATAGTCCTCGCTACTAATCTTTGTCCAGCCGTATCCTTGTTTTATTTGAAGGTTCTAGGGTATCCAGAGGTTTTGTTCCATGGTGTCACGAAGTTTGTTGAAATGTTTCAGGATGACATGAAAAATCTCTTTGGTTAAATATGACCTCATACTATTTTTGGTTATTTACAATCACATATTTAGTAGTTATATTTATCATATGTACATTGAAATAGATCTAAGACAATGTTTTATGGTTTTGACAGCCTCAATTTTTGTATAGCACCATGCCCAAAAAAGGAAAGAAGAAACTCTATACTATGGGGGATGATCTAGAGGTGGAAATCATAACAAAGATGGAAATTATTTATGAAGATACGGAAACTTTCACTAGAGTCGAGCTAGAGTTTAGATGGGGTCAAATCTATTAGATGATCAAAGACTAGGATATCCCAGACACTGATTTAGAAGACATACCAATATATGCAAACATAAGGAATCAACTATCATGAAAGTGTCTACACATCCAAAACTCTTCCCTTGTGCCGAAGGAATCGGCTGGATTCTTCCAGGGGAAGATATAACTAAGATGATTCCGTCGAATGTTAATGGGTAAGGTTTGTTGCCTACATATCGGCATATGTAGCTCAGGAATGCAAGCTCCCTGTACATCATATCTATTTGACATACAAATGGATTAAGGAGATAAACTTGGATGTTTTCGATTGTGTAAGGAAAATGATGATTCATGGGAAGGAGTTCCACACAAAACCTTCTGGATAATATGAAACGAAAAAATTATGTACCCCATACTGGCTCCTAGCTTTGATGTTGAACTAGTTTTTCAGATGAGTGAATGGAAAGTTTAATAAGATAACATGGGTACCAATGATTTATTTTGTAGCTACAAGGGGCACCATCTTCAAGTGGGCTGATGTAGTAGCAATCAATTTATCATCATCTATAAGTGCAACTCTTGGGGGTTTGACACAGAGGAAGTCAGAGTTCTATATGAGCTCTTTCCTGATTGATTGCATTTTTTGCACCCACCAGTTCTCAGCACTCAATTGCAAATGGGATAAGACTGAAACCCCTATATATTCTGCATATCATATGTTTTGTGCACACAAGCACTATAGCTTCTACAAGAGTATCTGTGAGGATTTCTTAATGTCGCTTTACAAGTTGATATTCCTCACCAAATGCAATTACATGTCTGAAAATACATTGGAGATAGTGAGAGAAAATGAGAATTACTACCTCTAGGCTCTCAGAAGAAGGTTTGTACTTAAGGATGTTTGGGGGAACTAAAGCACCTTCCTTGTTACCAAAGTATGCCATTGACTACGTTGTCCATAAAGAAGTGGTAATAGAGCTCTACATACATGGGATCGGTAATTTATTATTTGATATGAAAAAGGTTGTGCACCCACCACTACCTTTCTGCATAGGTAGTTACAAGTTTACTAAAGTAAAAAGTGCACCATAGTTTGTGAAAGAATTAGAGTACATTCAATTTGGAGAAAAATGTTTTCACATGAACGATTCAGAGGACAAGATTGCAAATTATTGTTCATCAGTCGGAGTGCATTTTGAATACATAAATCACTAGGATAAATATGAGGAGATATTCTACAATGCCTACAACATGATAGCCTTAAGCAGAACATTCAAGAAGAAAATAATGTCTGTGGGAGGCAAAGGAGGTGGTAGCAGTATTGTTGAACAACAAAATAAAGAGGAAGAAGTTGTAAGGAAAAGGGAAGAGGAAGCCCATAGATTATTATAGGAAGCCAAGCAATGAATAACAGAGGATGCACGACTACACATAGAGAAAAAAGAAACATCTGATTGAGAAAGAGAAGAAGCAGAGAGAGCAGCCGAAGAGCTTAAGAGAAAAAATCAAGAAAACCGAGATCAAGAGGATCATGAACAAGACCACGACCATAGTATTCTAGTGGTTTCTTGTGTTCCTTCAAGCAGCACAATGACAGAAAATCTAGGTCCCTCATTAGAATTTGAACTAATGCCTTTCATCCCATCCCAAGAACATTTGGTAGTCGACCTCAATACGATTTTCCTTGATAAAAACAAGAAAAGGATTGTGATGAGATCTGAGAAAAGGGTGGACACTAGAGATCATCCTATAGAGATTATGATAACAGAAAATACAGTTATACATGGGACTAACAAAGATCCTAAGCTTCTTGTTATTGAAATTGTATCATCAACTCTCGCCAATGCACATAATGTTGGAAAATTGGTTGATGGTATTGATCAGTATAGAAAATGTCCCAAATGAAGGAAACCCTAAGGAAGGAAAGAGGAGAAGGGAAAATCCTAAAAAGGTAGAAAGATGACATTCTCATAGAATTGGAGAGACTTAAAGAAGCATATATGTTAACCCAAACAAGTTCCTCACTTAGCTCTAAATGACCTACACCACCCAAGGACACCCACACACGACCCTCATTTGACCCCATTTGACCCCCACACCCTCAAAAAGGATTAAAAATGTGTAAAAGGGTTAAAAAACCCCTAAAAAGAGCCAAAATAGCTCTCATAGGGGCTAATACCCCTCAAAGGAGCTTAAGACCCCCAAAAGAGCTAAAGATTGAGCAAAAGGGGCTAAAAACCCCAAAAAGGGGCTAAAGCCCCAACCAGGGGCTTAAAAACCTAAAATCCTTGAGAAAAAATATAAATAGAGGGGTGGGGGTCACTCTTAAAACATTCCTTCCTTGCATACTATTATGCTACTCGAGTGAGTTCCTTGAAACCATTTTCTTCTCAAGCCATTCACTCTCCCTCTCATCCATTCTCCCATTGAGCCATAGCTCCCCCATTCTCAAGAGAGGTGCTTCTCCAAGCTAGGGCATGGTGGCCCATCTCCACCCATAGAAGGTATAATCTCTATTTTGTGTTGTTTATTTTATTTTTTCTAACATATTTTCTTGCAGATCTATTGCTTAACATATACTTGCAGGTTTTCATGGTTTGCTTCCAGGTCTTTGGATGTTTCTAACAAGTTGTATGCAGGGTATTGGAGCTCAACCCATAACCTTCTGTGTAGAGGGGTTTTGATTTCTGTTTTCTTTCTTTTCTTGTCTGTTTTCTTTACATCCACCACTAGGAACCCTATCCTTCCATCCTATAGATGGAAGGTAGTCGTTCTTACTCTGTAGCAAGGGAGAAATCCCTACTACAGAATTGGAGACCATACAGGGTTGATCCCACTGGATCCTTGGGTTTTGTTTATTATACTTTGCTTATTTAGGTTGATTGATATTTTTATTTCATTTTTTGTTATTGTTTCGGCCTTAGTACTGGTTACTGTTGGCCGTTCTGTGATTTGTAAATCTCTCAACTGTGCAAAAACGATCGAACTGAATTTATGAAAATTCACCTATGTTCGAGCTCATTTTTGGCCCAACCAGTTGATCCATTTGTGATTATTCCCATGATTAGAGGTAAAAGGGCCCATTTCCTAAGTGGGTTTTCAACCGTTTGACGTAATTCCTCACGGGTTGATCACAATCCACTTTGCAAAAACATGTCTTTTACAGGTGCGCGACCCATTTTTGGGCTTGACTGTTTGCTTTTATTGGGACTGTCAGTGTGGTTCAACCACCTCTTTCCATCAATATGTGTTTATTTCTATTCATTATTTGTTCATTTTAGTTGCAGCATGTGTAAGTCAATGATAAATGAAATGGTTAATGGATTAATGAACATGATCAAATCTTGATGAAAAATTATTGTAATTAAAATCAACATCTTGCCTAGCCCTTCCTCCTCTACCGATTCATCACCCTTTGGGATATTATGGGATAAGACAAAATATGACTTTCATATAGTAATAGGCACTTCACCTATCATTTTTCAAAGCCACTAAAAATGGGTGACTTGGAAGGTAGAGGAGGTAGAGAAGGAGGGCTTCTCAAGGCGCTCGGCGTCCTTCCTGTTGACTGACCTTGCATTCAGAGGGTGACATGTGGATCTACGGATGGGATTAGTCCCATTGTGTTGAAAGCTCAACACCTTTTCCTAGTTGAAGAGAAATATAGGTGCAAGGTAGTCACCTATTCAGGCTATCATAGTTCAAGTTCACAAATGGTACATGTGTAAATTTCTGATTATCATTTACTGCTTGCTTTGACAATGTTATGAACTCTACGGAATATTCATAAACCATTTAAGTAGCCACTAAGCATAACAGAAAGACAAAATACATACACACAAACCATACCATATAAACCAACCCAACTCAGTTCATGATTCTGAGTGAGCCATTAAAATTTACAATTTACACTAAGTCAAACATCTGCAGTCTTTGAGGACATAAGTCCCTGACTGCCTTAACCATGGGAAGTACTTGGGCTCAGCCCAAAAATTCATTGTGAGGAGTACCAGAGGAACCCCAAAGTAGCTGGATGCTGAGAGGAATTTCTAAGTGAAATGAGAAACAACCCCCACCAATTGACTATCACTCCCATGAGGAAAAAACCAAGCACTATCTCCTGGTAGTCTTGGTGGCCGAGTGACCACCTGAAACCAATAGGAATCCATTAAAACTGGGGTCCAAAAATCATCACCATATTTTAACATTTTTGACATACAAATCAGACATGATTTATCCCCCACATTCTTCCTCACGCCTAAGAGACGAACCACCACAGTTCAGGTCATTAAACCAAAATCGTCAAGACCGTTCTCTGCAACCTTCTACACCATAAGAAGGCCACACAGCCTCTAATTCAGACTCAAAATCATACCAATTTGAGTCAGACTTGCATACTACACCATATAGCCCCATGGTTGGTGCAAATCCGGATCCATTTTTTGGCTTAGTTATTAGCAGTGGACCCATGTCCACACCCCACACCACCACCAACACCTCTACTGGTGGTCCCAGAACTGTCATGTAAACCATCATAAGCCAACTACCACCACCCACATTGACCAATCAATTTGTCCCACCTGTAACACATGGGGGTAGTATTCCTTCCATTCACACTATCCCACTTGGCATGACTAGGGGCAGTGGCCCTTCCACCTACACTTCCCCTCCTATCACACATGGGGGAAGTGCCCCTTCCACTCACATAGTTCCTTTTACCACACTTGGGGGCAGTGACCCATCCAAAACAAGGCCACAAGTACCCCCAGTTATGCAGGTGCATCATGTCCCTGCAAACCCCACCACCATTGATGCCCCATCTCACATCAACCTTGGGTCAAACCTTCCTTTCATAGCACATATCAACTTACCTAACTTGTCTTAGTTAAAAAATGACCCTATCCGCCATCAAACGTTTGGCCTCCCATGCCAACCAAACTTCCCTCGGACATTCCCAAGTTTGAAGGGAAGGCAGGGGAGTGCCCCCAAAACTACATCATGACGTTTCACCTATGGTGCTCATAAAACATCATTGTAGATGATTTGATTAGACTCCGACTATTCCAATGCACTGTCACAGGTACTACAGCCAAGTGGTACATTAAGATACCTCAAGCCAAGTACCTGAATTTCAACTCCCTAGCTTTCATGTTCCTGCAATATTTCCAACTCCCCATTAGATACGATGAAGGGGTGGAGATCCTGTTATCTTTCTGCCATAATACTACAATCCATATAACTGACCACATCCATGAGTGGTGGCGACTCCATAGTTTGTGCAAGATCCAAATTGATGACATGATCTTCTTGGATTGGTTCCTAAAAACTTTGCTAACACCTATAGCAAAGGATGTTGCATCCAAACATCCCCAATCCAAAGAGGAGGCCATCCTAAAATCCCAGCAGTTTGATATGATCTATGCATAGTCTGGATACCTTTACAATGTCATTCCAGATGCTCCTCGTGCAGGCACCTCCTACCGGGATGCATCGGGGGCATTCCATGCTGCAGATGGAGTCATAGGTTTTATCTCTCACCAACCACACCACCGTCCGACACCACCTACAATACCACCACAACCAATCAACACCCCTAGTGTTTGCTACCAAAACCAAACTCTGGACTATGCAAGAATGATGTCCCAGTCCAGAGCCACAACTTATTATGCACAACCTATGCCACTGCAGTCAGCCCAGGCATTAGCTTGGCTGACACAACAATACATGCGGCAAATGCCCACATTTGTGGTGCCAGCACCCACCCAAGTTTACTATGCACCACTAGTGCAAGCTGTCCAAGCCCCCACCCTAGCTCCACCTACTCCATTGGGACAGGTGTTTACACAACAAAACTGTCCCAACCAGCCAGAACCCAATAACCAACAAGGGCAAGCCAGGAATAACCGACCCCGGAACCAAGGAAATAATCAACCCTAGGGAGGTGGTCAACAACCAAATCCTCCCAATAATGCCGCAGCAAATTGGCCAAGCCAAAATCCTCAACAACCAAATGCACCAAGATGCAATGCTCTGTTCCATACAAACCAACCATGCATACTATGTGAGGTCTATGAGCACTACACATTCGAATGTCCCTTCATGGGTCATGCTAAACATGCCATTAGAAATGAGGTTCAACATGCCACCAATACAACAAACCAAGCCCAACCCAACCCGGCACAAATGGGACCTTCTCCTATGGTGCTCCAAAACCCATTACTAGTCCAAGGATTGGTGGCGATTGTACCCACTCCCCAACCCAATCCCAATGCTACGGGGGCACCTTCGACGGTAGAAATAGGTGTCCACCACTTGCTAGCTATGACAATTGAAGAGGTCAATTTACAAACCAGACGAAATCAGTAAAGAACCAACACCAAACCCGTTGACACATCAATGACATTTACATCCAAAACATCCAATGTACCTCTTCAGTTACCCCCTTTCCCATGTTCCCCCATATGCCAAGATTCCAACAACGCCATGGCTAGAGTTGTTGTATTGGCCCAAACACCTACCACCATGTCTGCTCTTGAGGTACTCAAAACTTGCCTAATGTAGTGGAAATACTTACTAGCCACCCTTGGTGCCATGGACCCCTCTGAATCCAAGTTGATCACATTCAACACAGAGAATGAAGAACCACGGATTCCATTAACCATTGCCTTCCAAATCCCAGTGTCTATCCAAAATTTGGTCGTGCATCGATGCATAGTGGATGAGGGGGCATCCACATGCATTATGTCTGCCCTAGTTTGGCAGAATCTTGGATCCCCAATTCTACAACCATCCTCTACTACTCTGCAGGCTTATGATGGCCATCCCACTAAAGCCCAAGGAATCCTCCCCCATGTCCCCATCACATTAGCTGGGAAAATAGTACTGATTGACATAGAGGTTGTCAATGCTCAAATGGACTATAACCTTCTCCTCGGAAGAATTTATATGTACGCCATGAGAATCATAGCATCAGCTATTTTTTGTCTCATGATGTTCCCCCACGAAGGGAAAATCATGACAGTTGATCAACTAACTTATCATGATCCAAAAGGGCTAACAGCACCCACCAACATTATCCCTCTGATCAACACCATTGATCCACAAAGTCTAACCACACCCGCCAATGTTATCCGTGCAGTCAACACCATGGTTGACAACATACTAGCCTCCCCATAGTTGAATGTGGGCCTTTGGTTGTTTGCCGATACGACCATGATGGATTCTTTCCCCTTAGTGTCACCACCACTGACACCGAATGCGACTGAGGATTTGTGCATTCTCTCATCCAGCACTGCTGCAACCAAACAACAACCACAGCTGCAACCACAACCGCAACCACAACACCATCCGCAACCGCAACACCATCAGCAGCTGTAGCATCATCAGTAGCCACATCATCATCCATAGCCATAGCATTGTGTGCAGCCACCACCACAACCTCACCCCCACATGCAACCATTAGGGAGTTATCTGGGCTCCACCCCTATCTACATAATTCCCTTCCTCTTTCCCGCACCTGGTGTCATGAGCAAGCCAGTAATGGCCACCTTAAACTTACCCAACTTTACATTGGGAATTCCCGTGTGGTATGTTGATCCACTAGCTCAACCACCAATGCCCTAGGTAGTCTTAACCCCCATGCAACCCATTGCGGTCGAATTTCATCCTCCACCCAGCTTGCAAAAACCAACCATCGTACCAGTACCCGCACCGCCCCACCCAAAAAGGGCCAGGGGAAAAAACGCCAAAGCTACCGCTAAACCTCGACAGATCCTGCCTTGCACTATATGTGAAGAATAGGGCCATCCAACTCAAAACTACCCTGATATTCCCATAATCCATGTGCATTTGGATGCCATGGATACAACAGAAAACCTCCCTGTGGTTGAACTTCCAAGTGGGCCAATAGTGAGAAACAAGTCATTGAGAACAAACCATGCTTGCGCCCTCTGCGGTTTGTATGGAAAGTATTCTCACCACTGCCAAGACTTGTCCAAGTTCTGAATGGCTCTAGCCAACCTTTGACAACATTCCCTTGAATATGAGATCACTTTGATCGAAGAAGTTCACCCCCCACCTCCTTCTTCAGACACCATGTCCATTTACATGATGTCTAGTTCTACAGACCCCCTTATCTCCACCATTACCGACGGTCCATCAGACCTGTCTCTTCATTGCTTCCGCAACAATGAGGAGATACTTGAAGCCTTAAACACCCCAGAATACCCATGGGATGACATACATCATCCCTAGCCGCAACCTCAACCTTAGTTACTAGGGAAATAGTGTGGTTCATTCCCACTGAACACAATCCTTTTCCTTTTCCTTTTCCTACCATCCGAGATCGTGAGTAAGTCTATCTTGGCGACCTGCAGTTTACAATATTTCACACTAGGATTTCCTGTGTGGTACCTTAAACCACTTCCCCTACCTCTGAGTCCCCAAGATGTGTTGAATCCTGTCCAACCAATCAAGATGATGTCACACCTACCTCCAGGTCCATCAAAGACTCCTCATGTCTCCAGGCCTACCCCTCTTCCTCCAACAGAGATGGGTGGCAATGCCGCAAAAGCCACAACCAATACCATTTACATGATCTCTAGCACCAGTTTCCCTTCCATCTCGTCGGCCATGGAGGATCAACCTGATCTATCCTAGCACCACTTACGCTATGATGGGGAGATCTGTAAGACCGCCTCCAGTTTTACCCCATTCCCTTTAAACCATAGTGTGGAATTGGTTCTTCCCATAAAATACTAGATTCCATCATCCCTCTTTTCCAATGACCTTAATCTTGGTAAGGGGGCATACCTCTTCGCTGATTCAGATGGTCGAATCTTGAAGAAGCCGCGCAACGGGATCCACCTCAAGAGATTCTATGCCTGATATAACCACTATGAGTCCCTTATAGCGTAGTTTTTTTTTTCTTTTCTGTTTTACAACATTTTTACCACAAATCAGAAACCCCCCATTTAGGGGCAGCACCATTAGCTGCTGGTTCAGAGTCACCCGAAGCCTGTTCGAGACACCCCTTACACCACCGGGCTCAAATTTCTATTTTCTAACGAGACCATCATCTCATGTTTAACAAGTCATTTTTAGGACCACTACCCGAAATTTACCTCGGTTTACGAGCCACATCATTGTGATGTAAGTGTCTCCAGACTTGTACTTGCATTACACTTGCCTACCCCCAATCATGTAAGTTCCTAGGCCACCACCTGGAAGGCACACCATTTTAATTTAGCATATAATTGTCTAATCCGTCCACTGGACCTTATGTGGGTCTCTAGGCCTCTGCATGGAGGATGGATCATTTCTTTTGCATGAATTTGGCACATAACTACCTCCGAACTTGCAATCACATCACATGTAGTTAATTCCATCCACCACAACTCACACACAACTCTCCTGACCTCTGTCCGAGAGCCACCTCAATTTGCTTGCCTCTGTCGCAATCTATCCCATGTATGTACAAGAGCCACCTGCTCCATCCATACTGCACAGATGACCTTTGGACCACTGTCCATTGTAACAACATGGGGCCACCATCAATGGCCCCTCGATCGGTTGACCATAATGGAGTTTCTTTTAAGCTCTTTGCAGACTCCTAAAAGAATGAAAAGACTCTCGAGCGCAGCTGCTTCCTTTCCCGCTCATTAAAGTATAGGAAAGGGTGTCTACATGATCATGTTTATCTCCTTTTGCGGACTATGTAGACCATCAAATGAAAATGACCACCTTGGCACATTCAATCCAAGACCGTTCCCATCTACATACTTTTATGATTTCTCGGGAAGAGGGGCCGAACTTTACGAAAAAGCTCACCATGGGTTGTCATTAAGCTCTTTTCGTGCCTTCTCATCAAGAAAAGATTGTCGAGCAAACTTGGTTTTGTTCATGCTCGTAAAAGTATCTGAATGACCATCTAGTCACTATAGGTTTAACCTTTTCCGGATTCACTGGACTACCAATGGTAAAGAAGTCTCCCATCCCCTAAAAGGATGGGCAAGCACTCCTGTGTATACTTTTATCCTTTTTCAGGAACAGGAGAATACCAATGAAAAAGAGCCCCCACTGGAGTCTTTTTCATGCTTTCAGACTCTCTAAAATTAAAAGCACCATCGAGCATTTACTTTCTCGGGCTTGCCAAAAATCCACGAGATCGTACCACAACGGTGTCTTTAGACACCACCCCATAGATAACAATTTGGTAGAATTCCCACTTTGTGTTTCCTTTGTTTAGAGTACTTTGCAATGTGTCTTCCTTGGATCCCATCAATATCAAAAGTGTATACCTCCCCCAAGTATTTCCCATATGTAGTAACATTCCCAGTATTACAGCTATGATTCCTTTCCCATTTCATTTGCTGCCTAGTCCTCCCTACTGCCATACTATGAACAAAGGAAATTTGAGTTTACTACACTCTCTCTTCCCCTATTCAACTCCTTCCCTTCCTCTCCCCCCACAATTCAGTGGGTCAGTCCGCAGATTGTCTCACATCTTTTAGTTATCTCCCTCGCACTTCTAGTTAAGGAAACACCATTTCCTTGACCAGGGGTAGGTCTCCCTCCGTCCATGACAACACATGTATTCCAGAGGATAGACCCAGATGTCCCTATATCTTGGTTTCATTAACCTCACTGATGAGTTCCTTGGACCACTTGAGAGGAGTCCTTAGTGCCTCTCAGGATGGTTGTTTCTCACGTGCTTGACTCCGGCTACATCATCGCACCATTGAGATTCGTACAGGGTATTGGTCCATGCAGTATTTAGTCGAAGACCCTGGATGTCACTTGACTCTAGCACATTGATGAGTCTATTTGAGGGACCCCAACAGGCTTAAATCCCTTATGATTTCCGGGTTTCGTTGGAGACATTGTTCATAAGCCCCAACAATGCTTCTATATAGATTTATGATTGATGCGGCATATTTGTACCATAGAGACTCTGACTCTCCATCAGTGAGTCCATACAACTATGTACCATTCCAATATCCAGCAGGCCATCAGTCATGAAGAGATATCATTCCATGAGAATTCCATGGGTCCAACGTAGCAGTTCTTCAGATTAGTATTGTATTCAGCCTCTCATTAAGGAAACCACTATGTATCATCAGTTGTACATGATCGAATCTTGTATTATAGAGCATAGATCACATTATTATTTTGACATTGTTATGAGCATGGGGATGCCCGCCTAATCCATATACATGTCACAAATTATTTGTATCTCACCCATTGATGGGAACCATATTAATACAAAAACCAAAAGCCACCATGCCCTAGCCCAAGAAGCACCACCTATCCACAAGAAAATCTGATGATGTCCATTGACCATATGATGATCTCCTGCCCTCACACATCAGGGGGAAATCTATTAACCAAAAAAATCCCTCACTCAGCTCTACATGGCCTACACCACCCAAGGACACCCACACACAACCCTCATTTGACCCTCACACCCTCAAAAAGGCTTAAAAATGTGCAAAAGGGATTAAAAACCCTTAAAAGGAGCCAAAATAACTCTTGTAGGGGATAAAACCTCCAAAAAGGGCTAAAACCCCTCAAAGGAGCTTAAGACCTCCAAAGGAGCTAAAGATTAAGCGAAAGGGGATAAAAACACAAAAAAGGGGCTAAAGCCCCAACCAGGGGCTTAAAACCCTAAAAGTATTGAGAAAAAGTATAAATAGAGGGGTGGGGGTCACTCTCAAAACATTCCTTCCTTGCATACTATTATGCTTCCCGAGTGAGTGCCTTGAGACCATCTGCCTCTCAATCCATTCACTCTCCCTCTCATCCATTCTCCCATTGAGGCATAGCTGCAATGCCCCAGTTTTGGCCTCATTTGCGTTAAAGGGTAAATGATGTATATTTTGTAATTAATCATGGTGAGGAGCTAAAGGAAAAAGGCCCACCATCGATTCGGATGTGTTATGTTTCGACAATAGGGATCGTTGCCAATGGTATATCGTGCTATGTGACACATTATAGCTTTGGCATCATGTAAATACACACATCAATTTAATTAAACCTACATCCAGCTACGACAGTGCAACATTAAATGAAAAGGGCATGATTCCCAAGGGTAATGCGGGGGATTTCTAAACCTAGACCCATGGGGAAAATCCATGTGTCACCACTCTCTTTTTGTCTCCTTAAACCACCACCTTAGTTTTCTATTGTTAGGAGGGACAACGATTGGTTGGCAGGAAAACCACCACCATGCTCATGCCTACACCCACTCTCCACGACGTGCCTTCTGGGTAACTGATGGTCTGCCCACTATGTGGATCACGAGTCTGTTCATCTCCTCTCATGCAGACTAAGTTAAAAGGGGTTCCACATTCCATTGTTGGAGTTCATTCTCCTCTACCTCATTGATAGCTGGTATGTGGGTTGGTTCTACCTTTCGCTGGGGATTGCTAGTCTGGGAGTTTTCTTTCCCGTTCACGCAAAAGAATTGTTTTCCCCTTATTCCTATTTTGCGCTCCTGGTCAGATTGGGTAATGTTTGGGGTGTTCGTCACCGAACTGTGACTATGGACTGTGTCTTTTCCCTCACGTACAGAGTGGAAGTCTACTTTTCTTCCCCATTCTTCTACCTATGCAAGTTCTACAGTGATGGTATTGAGGATCATTTGAGTGCTGTGAGTCCCTATGCTATGTGGGCGGTGGTTTCTTCCACTTTTTTATTTGGCTGTATATTTTTCCCTTGCATATAGGTTGAGAGTCTGTTCTTTCCCCTTTTCTTCCTGTGTGAGTTCTCCAGCAGTTACATTGGATTTTGGGTGTGTTGTGGGCTCATGGATGTGGGTTGGCTGTTGATTTCGATATCCGTTGGTTGAGTTTTTCCCCTGTCTACGCCGAGAGTTTTGCTTCTCCCCTGTTTTGTGACTGTGTAATGCTGCCATAGTTTTCATTGTGAGTTTGGGCTATCGATTTACCCTGGTTTTGGGTTGCTTCTTGGTTGCTAAGGCTGCAGATGTCTTTTGGGGTCTTTTGGGGATTGTTGTTGAGTTGTTTTGGCCATGCTAGGGCCCAGAACAACTCTGGAGCGTGGTTTGACCTGAACTATGTTTCACCTTTTGTTTGGGGTTGTCACCCTATTGTCTTTGCCTTCTTCATAGAGTTGTGAGCTGTTTGTTTTACTGTGGAATGTAGTGGTTGGTCTTTGGACTGTTGAGAGTAGGATTAGAGGCTAGGTTTGCTTGAGAAAACTGGTGTTTGAGGCCACTAGCTTAGCATTTATCCTTTCCTAGCTCCTTGACCACTTGATAAACCCTACTGTGTGGGATTGGCTGTTTTGTGTACCTTGGCTATGTGTAAGCCTGCTTTGACCTTTATTCCTTGAGGAATCATGCCCAGCTCGAGGGTGGCAGTGTTGCTGACAGATTGATGAGCACACTGGCCTATGGTTGGGTGGAACGTTGCAGCGACGTAGCTGGTTGCGGGACGAGTTCTTATCAGATGAGTATTCTTGTCCAGTTTACTTCTGCAACTATATTTACTGATTAAGGAATATGATGAACATGTGGCATGCTTGAATTAATGTATGTTTTCTTTCTCTATGTATTATGTTTAAGGATTATGCATCGTAGTATGTATTATGTTTAAGATTTTTATTTCAACATTATATGCTTGTTCATGTTCATGGGGCTGTTTTCCCGCATGTTTGGTGTTACTAACATCCTCTTCGCCATTCAGAGGGTCGAGGACGTTACAGTATACTATCATAGAAAAGGTTGTATCATGGGCCTGAATGGGCCATGAAAGATCAGATAGAAGAGGCAGGTTTCCTTCTACCCAGCAGAAAAACAGAAGAAAACCTATGCATGACAAGAGAATTTTGGAAAAATTCCTCTAATTATTGGAATCATCGAATCATTGGAGGAATTAATCTGAAGTCCCACCGATGCATCGAATCACCTAGTCGGAAGAACACCCAACAAGGGACCCGCGACAGAAAATCCACAAAAAAATTCCTAAGTGTTAAAAAAAAATCGTCGGCGATTGACTCCACTAAGATGAATCGATCGCAAAAACATCAGCGGAGGTTAGTAGATGATGTGTCCACCATTGTGACTACTTAAAGGACTATCCACCTGACGAATAGTTGAGTCGACGGCTGATGTGGTGGGAGACAGAGAGGGAAATTCAAAACATTTTCTAAGTGTTTGGCTGTTGACACATCGGCAAATTTATATAGATGGATCATCGATGCTTAGCCAATTGACCGCCGCCATTGCAGATGGCTAGACCACTATGCCTCCGATGGGTAGAGCCTCCAACCGTCGATGACGTAGAGATTCCAAAATTTTTCTAAGTGTTCATTTCGTCAGCCATCGGAAACTCTTAGTACTATTCATCATCGATGAACATCAGAAGGAATTAGTGGCTCAAAGCGTCACTATTGCGGTTTCCTAGTGCACTAATCCTCCGATGAATACAAGTTCCGCTAGCCAATGCTAATGCATTTCATTCACTGATCAGAGGAGAATAGTCATTGTCATTGCCAAAGAATAGAATATGGAAGAGCCGATGCGGCAGAAGACAGGGCAGTAAGAAAATTCACAATTTTCTCTAAGGCACGAGATCATCGGCCATCGAGCAATGTTAGTGGATTGGATCGCCGATTGGAAAAGGTTCAATAAAGGAGAACTGCAGTTGTGGCTATTTAGTCCACTAACCATCCAATGAACAACCATCTTGATCATCGATAGAGTCAGAAGCTACGGAAGACATAGTTCGATTGCGGGCCACCATTGCGGAATCAGAAGGGACTAACCATCCGATGCGTAGGACACCCGACTGCCGATAGAAGAAGAAAGTTTGAAATTTTGTTTAAGTGTTGAAATCATCGGCGTAAGTTAGTTGATGAGGCCACCAATGGACGTCGGCAAAAATTATTTGATTGAGCACTCGCCATTGCAGAAGCTTAGACAACTATCCCATCGATGCATTAGTCTCTCCAATCACCGATGCCGAGGTGTTTAGTGTATAATGGTTCCGAGATCCAATAACCTACTATGGTGGAGTGAAGTGCTCGGGAGTGCCGACACTATGGAAGAGTTAGGGCTTATGAAAACCACTGTTATGGACACCTAGAGGACTAAATGTCTGATACCATAGTAATATTCCACCCCAACCGCCGATAAACTTTGGTCCATAGAAATTATAACGGGATTGTTGGCCACCATTACGGAATGATAGACCACTGCAGACCAATACAGCGGAATAAATTAGAGATTTCAGTCGTCGACACGCTGGAATATTAGGAAGGAGAAGACACGACGAGAAGTAGTTGACATTGCCGATCAGAAGCTCAGCCGGTTCACCCGTGAAAACTATAGAGAGATCATTTTCCACCGTTGCGGCTGCTCAAACAATTGTGCATCTGATGAATAGTTAGTCTTCTCGCCGATACAAATTAGAAGTTTAACCATTTTAGCTGTCAAACATTGGAGAGAAATAAAGGAATAGACCACTGATGAGTTAGTTGGTTTGACCACCGAGGAATTATAAATATAGCTAGGAAGGGGTCCAATTGGGCCTAAGGAAATTTGAGCTTTTCGGAGAAATTTCTCAGTAATTTTTCAAGCAGCTTTCAATTGTTTGCGGTGGAATTTTCAGTAAATTCCAGCTAGTGTCCAGTGGGTTTTGTAGTGAATTTCTCATTGGGTTTCTTAGCATTTTCAGGACTGAAAAGGAAGAAAACTGTGGGTGACTAAAGTTAACATTCCTGACCAAAATATAGTTGAAGTGGTGTGGTTTTCACACCCAAGGTCAGAATGAAGCACGTGGATAGGCGTTGGAAAGCTTATCCAGCAGGGAACAAGAGAGAATCACCTGAATTTGAGTATGGAGAAGCAGAGTGCTAAAGATGGCCTAAAAGAGAAATGTGCTGATGTCAAATGGACAAATCTGGGAAATTGCATGCCTAGAGGTAGCAAGACCATGAAGTCAAACCAACTGTTGTGTGGAAGAGGAGTTCCATATAAGGATGTGGGACTTAAAAAGAGAAGTTTTCCTTACACCCTATATTGTTGATTATAACTACATTTCATAAGTTTTATACATGAAATGTATGAGGGTATGCTTTGCATACATAGGATATTAAGGATTATACATTTATAATGAACCACTAATGATAGTTATTGAATTGGTGTTATCATTAGTGAAAAAACCAATGACAACATGGACCTAGCTGAATATGTTGTTGATGCTGACAAATGTGACTAGCAACCCTCTGGAGAAAGGGATGAGACAACAAGTCCATAATCAAAAGTTGGTGAGAAAATTCTGCAATCTCCTGCAAAGGACCAATCAAATTGGTCATGCCAAGGGTGTAAGTAGGACCTATGAAGGTAAGAGTTTTACCATGACAAATTCCATGGAGTGGTAAAGGTAAGAGACCTCATACCATGTGGATATTTGGATGTTATACTACATTCATATAGAAATGTGCCATGCATCTATATGTTGATTGAGCTTAGTAGCCCAACGAAAGTGAGTACTGATGATCTTGATTATATTAATACATCCTATATGAAGTAGTCATGGTTAGGCCATGCATGGTATGTTGAATGCATAGTATTCCTGAATCAATGCAAGGTAGAATTGAGTGGATATGCATTAAAGAATTTTATGAATCTTGTAGTTATGCATTGAATGGATGCATATGAAGGGTGTGAGTGACTGATTGCATAAGTATAGGTGCAAATGTTGTGATGCATTGCATGAATGCATTGAGATAAGTGCATGTGATATTATGAATAAGTAATAGTTGAAATGATGAATTGATGACGATTCAGGAACCATTTCAAAGACTGTTATGAATGCAAGATAGTAAGTGCATGAAGAGGGTAGTAATGATCAACTGGCTACCGGAAATGCTCTATGGAAGGACAAGGTGGTACAATGATACGCTTGTGAAGTAAGGAGTAGCTGAACATCTCATTTTGGCATAAATGATGTGACTATACCTTGCAAATTTTAATATGATAATGATTACGTGAAGTAAATGAGTTTTGGTAATATTGATGTGATTAACAGCTGGAAATGTTTGAATTTTATAAATTCTGAAAATGCTTCAGTGATTGTTGCATCAATGGAAAAAGTTATAGGCATCAAGACTTACCAAATGTTTGGCTGATTGAAGTTCAGGTTTCAGGTAGACTGTTTGGGATATGGAAAAATGGGTAAGACCATGAAAAAGGATTGAATCTACCATGTGAAAGAGCCAAACCTTGTGAGAAGAGTTTCATGGCTATGATAATAGTTTGTATGCATACTGAGTTGTAAATTTGAATCTGTAAATTTCAGATTTGAGAAATTGCTGACAACTGCTAATCACTATTGGCTTGCGTAGAATTGTGTCAGGAGGACACATTGCAAGTGGGTGTCCATGTTATGCTGGTAAGCATAAAATCATAATGGATATGATGGTGCTGCTCACAAGAGACCCACAGTTGATGATCACCTCATTGCCAAGCAAATCAATTTTTGTAGTAAACAGAGTTGCAATTCCTATTGAATTTAATTACTAATGTCATTTGCTTGGTTATGGAAAATCAATTTGGATTGTATTATTAGATAATGATTGACTGTCTGGCTATTGTATGAATGTGCTAGGGTTACACACTGTAGGAAGATCATGTGTGATGGCCTGCAGGAGCCAAAATTCATGGGAAGGTTTTCCCTTATCTTGAAATGGGTTTCGAGGGAAACTCCATTGGACATTTTGGAAATGTCTCATCTGCACTACATGTTTGGTAAGCAACATGAGTGAGATGGCATAGATTATGTCAGCCAGACATGTGTGGATATGAAATGTAAAAAGGAATTGGCATGGAAAACCAAGGGACTGTCAACTCAGAGAAGGGAGCCCCCATTCCTCCTCAACGAAGGAATATTGCCTTGGTAAATGGATAAGTCTTCTATGACCCTAGCTAAGAATATGTATGTTAGATTGTTAAAATTCCATATGCAGAACATGTTTTGATTTTATTTCCATTAGAACCGATTTCCTGAGTATGAATAAGGCCTACATGATACACATCGGACAAGGGTGCAAACTTTTCCGATGTCAGATCATGGAAGGAATTTTCAATATTGATTACACCCCAGGGAGTGGACGCACTCCTGGTGTCTCAATACTTGATAGTGAATGGTGTGAAATATGGTTACAATTTTAGAGCAATAACGCTAACGAATATGCTTATATTGCTTGTGTTGTCAAGATAAGAAAATGTAGTTTACAGTGTGGTCTCTTGGGTGATATGGAAAGTGGTCATTTATTGTTGATATAAGGGTATGTGTTCTTGATGACGGTCTGATAAAGCCAACGAGGGTTGGCTTGACTGTGCTTGATATATATATATATTTATTGCTGATATAAGTACAAGAGATTTGTTGATGGTCTGATAAACCCAATGAGGGTTGGCTTGACTATGCTTGATATATATATATAAGGATGTTGTGAAGCAGCCTGCGTCCTGACCTAACATCCAAGTCCATAGGAGATCCCAAGGCTTGCAAAGCAAAGCAAGATCCCGTCGACCAACAAGGAAACGCGCAATATAGATAAGTATTGGATTATTTTGCAATATTTTGCTTATAAATATACATGTGTATATGATTTGGTTATGATTTTGTAAACTCTTGTTCTAGAGATAAAACCAATGAGAATAAACTAAACATGTGAATCTATTCAATGTTTGGATATAGGTATCGCTGGGAGCGAGGACTATGAAAGCATCCTAGGGGTGCATGTGGACATGTGACTGTCCTAAAGAGCTCAGAATGAGCGGTGATGAAAAAGGTGCTAGTAAGATTGTGAAGGTCCTAGCAGCTGAGACGAGCCATGTGGGGAGGCTCCATGGTTGAGAGGTATAAAATAGACTAGAGACACTAAGTGTCATGACCAAGAGGGATTGGTCCAGCATTCACAGTGAAGTGAAAGAGGCTAAGAGCATGAAAAGCCACAACAGTGGTGTGGGTTCCAGGATGGAACAAAACAAAGAGGGAAAAAAAACTCTTGCTGCTCTCTGTTTCCTTTTGATTATA
>LPNX011063796.1:145117-167142 GCA_001517045.1 Pseudotsuga menziesii
GAAGGTGGCCATCACCGCTTCTACATTCTTCACTTACCTCTTCAAGTTGTTCTTTGATTTGAGAGACCCTTGTAAAGTATGACTGCATGGTCTCTGCATTTTGGATTTTTAATTCCTTCAACTATTTTCTCAAAGTCATATTCTGATTTATGTTCTTCCCTTGAAATAGCTTAGCCAAGGAATCAAACATATTCGGTGTCTTTGGGGATACACTTGTAGTACAAGTTGATTCATGATTGAATCAGCAATGATCTTCTTAGCCTTGACCAAGTTCTTCTTGTGAAAGGATTCTAGCCTCATCTCCCTTCGAAACTGGAACCTCTATACTCATATAGGTGTCCAATCCATTTTCTTCAGAGAGGTCATATACTTCCAGGATTGGAATTTGTCAACTTCCCAAATATTTTCATCAAGATGATGTGATAGATCACTTTGAAATGAGAACCTCAAATGAAAATAGCAAAGGATTAGATCTTACCGATTTGAGGTGTCCGTCCTGGTTCCGGAGCTAGCTGATCTAGGGATTGTCACAGAAACCCTAATTTTAAAAACTTGGAATATTTCAGATCTGATTGTATATACAGATATATCTCTTCAAATGTAGTTTTACAATGTACTCCTTTTCTGAAAACAGTGGAGGGAAGCTCCTGGAACAGGAAGCCCTAATTTTCCAATTTCTTTTGCAAAAATTCTTGTTACTGTTTCTGTGATATCTCCGAAATTACTGCTCCTCTATCTCTGAAATGTTGTACTAATGTAACCCCTCATTTTACTGATTTAAAACCACAGGTTTCATCAGAATTGGTTTCACCAATTGGGATTTATGATCCTTTTCCCAAGGTGACCTGTTACAGGACTGTTCAGAACAACAAAGTTGTACGGAATGACACGTGTCACTGGTTAATATTCTGAGTCTAAAATTTGGACCAACGAAATTAAAGTCCATTCCCTTTATGTAAAATATTCAGGAATTATATTTGGACCTCGGTAGCCCACGATATTTCAATTCTCCCCAGGTGTCCTGTCTAGGGATGAATTCTGGGAGAGGCTGGAATCCTAACTTGGAGAGATCATATCTCCTGGAATACAGAGAATATGAGTCAGAATTTTGGACACCATATTCTGCAGGATTTTATATTCAGCCCCTAA
Source organism: Pseudotsuga menziesii (assembly GCA_001517045.1). Taxonomy (NCBI): domain Eukaryota; kingdom Viridiplantae; phylum Streptophyta; class Pinopsida; order Pinales; family Pinaceae; genus Pseudotsuga; species Pseudotsuga menziesii. The sequence continues at coordinate 146,267 of LPNX011063796.1, forward strand.
AATTTTCAGCACTTGATACTTCTCCAATATCGGGATATAGCGAATGCACCAAAACTTAGCAGTTTTAGTATTTAGGGTTTTTCTAGCTCGGGGTCACACTAGGGTTTGACTTTCCTGGAGTTCCACCCAACCAAATTTCTTGATCCATGTCTCTAAACTTCGGTTTTGATGAGGAGAAAAATCCTATTCTAGTCTCACTCAAAAATTCCTCTTCTGTAGAAAGCCCTAATTTCCGTATCAGAAAACTAAAAATGCTCGGAATCAAATTTTGCTTCGATAGAAAGATGTGCCCTTCAATGGAGAGTCATCCTAGCATACTTTTTCTGATGGATTGTGGAAATAGACCCAAAAATTAAGAAGCCCTAGTTTCTACAGCTGCACAATGTCTTCTTCTCAAGTTTTCTCTGATACCATGTTAAATTTTCATATGCTTAGCTAAGACATTAGTATTTCATTTCATTTTCATGAGAAAAGCATATAAACAGGATCACTGAAAGATAGACAAGCACAACCATAAAAAAGGAACAAAAACATTTATCCTGGGAAAACCCTAAAGGGAAAAACCCAGCAAAAGCTTCCTCAATATAGATGCCCCAAAAAGATAAAAGATAAAACTAGCAAGGAGATCAAAGCCTGATCCTCCTCCTTCTTCAGCTACTTCTCTTCTCCACTAATGCACTACACAAGTGAGAGTGTGTGTGTCACAAATGGGGAGCACTACACCTCTAGTTATATTCATCCGTTCACTTAAGTTAACTCATTTGACATGTAGGCTCGATTTAAATCATGTAGGATCGATTTACACATGTAGGCTCAAGTAACCACACTGGGGTGCTGATGACCCACCTTTACAATTAGAGGGGACTACCTCATGAATCTTATTAGTTCTTCTGATTAGGAGAATTGGGGTACAATGTAATACAAGTGGTTCTCTTGGTAGGACCATCAGGGACCACAAAAACATACATATAGAATATTCTTCGAAGTTACAATATTTCAACACAGACAGGGGAAGAGAACACAGCTAAAGTTGAATGCATCAGTGAGGAAGCCATTGGAGTCTAGATTGTACAATTTTTGGTCCATAAGAATATGTTTGAGGAGTTACTGGTCTAGAATTCACTTAAGATAAGAGAGATATAATCCCAGTTGTCCAAGCATAAAATAGTTGCATGTGTGCTGGAGCCAGCTAAATATCAAATCATTAATGAAGAAGCTCAAGTATGGGATGTGTTCATTAAGAAGCCAGCTAGTCCCACTTAGTATGCTTGTTTTATTCACAAGTGGAGGATTTTATGTAATAATTTGTATTTATTCCTTTTTCCTAGTGAGTACACTAGAGGGAGAAATTTTGTAAACAGAAAGTTAGGGAAGCCCAAAGGGCATGGATAACCAAAAGTCATTTTGTAAATGTATAAGTAAAGGTAGAGTAGAATAAAGGAAGGAGTTTGTCTGGCTCTCATAGGATGAAAATTTTTGTAAGGAGAACTACTTCTTTTTATAATAAAGAAGATTGAATTTTGCTGGAGAGAGGACTGCATGAGTTTGAAATCATGTTGTGTAGATCGTTGAATAAGGAATTATTTCGGTTTTAGCATGCCATACAATTTGTGAGATCATTCTAAACCCACTGAACTATTTCTGTGTTGTGAATGATTTCATTTTATGTTATGAATATTATGCAATGATGAATGATGAATGCATTAACTTCATAGAGCTATTTTTGTGTTAATTTTCTATTGTATTTATGTATTCAAAATTTGTCCACTATCTGTAGAATTCTATATCCAAACAATGCAGTACATCATTCATATTAGTATTAATCTTTCTCCCTTGGGATAGTTTAGAATATATTTAGATTAGTTGTTCTTTGCTTTCGTAGAGTGACTATGGGGCAGGAGTGGTAAGACGTAGGGATGACCTGTGCATCTCTAGTGAGGTTATTACCCACTATCACTTGCATTTAATTTAGGAACTTGCATATCATCCATAAAACATAAAATTACATAAACGATGGGCCGAGCCGCAACCGCTAAATAGATTTAAACTTTCATTTAATTCTACGGCAGTCGGGCCGCTAATCAGACAGATTCCCCATACCAAATGATAAAGAATATATTTGGGAACTGTAATTGGGGAGGATCCCTACTGTCAGTACCTAGTATTTTCCAGGAATCAACACCTCTCAACCTCCTTATTTGTATCAAGTCATTTTCCTTGTGAAATCCATTCTTTAAAGGATTGTAAGTATGAATATTTGGTTCACAACCATTTTCCTTCATATGCTCCACTAGTGCAAAATAAATGACAACTTTTCCTCCTTTGCAATGTCTATAAATCAAGGTAGTATATTTTACTTCATTTGGTGTCAATCATTTTCATTTAGAGATGATGGCTAAGGGAATAATTAAGGATAAATTAGATGAAATTTTGTATCTATATAGCCATCTTTTTCTCTGATCTAGCTACAAGATTGTCATGGTTCACTAATTCATATAACAAGTGTTGTAGGAATTAGAATGGTGTACTTACCATCATTAGCACCTACAATACTAGGTATATACCTATTTGTTTGATAATTATAAAGAAACAGAAGATTGAATTGTAGGTTAAAAATTATACTTATAAGGAGATGGGCGGTCACATCATATTGATATGGTCCATCAAGCAAGTTATCATATTTTAATTAGGGGAATAGTTTCAATGGTATAATACTGATCTAAAAAACATAGGTTAATGGTTCAAATTCCTTTTATCTTTACAAGAATTTCATATGGTTGGAAGAGGTTATAATGATAAAAATTATCAATATTTAAAGGATTAGATAGGTTCTTGTAGATTTTCTCCAAGTAGGACCTTAACCAATGTATTGAATTTTCCAACTTATGGAGAGCATATAGATTAAATGTAACATCATATATCTCTTCTCATTATTCTAATATCCCTGGCTACCTAATTGATATGTCAATTAAGAAAGTAGATTTGTAAGGCATACCACCACATAAATTTTAGCTCATATGATTTCCATAATAATAAAGACCATAAATCCAACCAAGATAAAAACAAGAAAAAATTGTTTGAATGCATATGATAGATCTCTTTGTAAGGCAAGAAACAATAATGATTTATATCACGCTAGTAGTTACAAATAACAGAAAGAGAAAATATCTTGTGTAGAATCATAAGAGAGTCTATGGAAATATACTAATTTAGTACAATTATTATATCCTTATGGTATCCTTACTTATTGACATGGGACCTTGAATGATATATAAGTAATTTGATCAAGTAACCATATGTAAATCCACCTAGGTATAAATGCAACAGATACCGACTAGAAATAATATTATGTTTGCATGTAACCTCAACATCTAATCTCAGATGAAAATGAAATCCCTTATGTGGTAAGCTAAAATTTATTGCTAGTCATGCACTTGAATCCATTGAAACAAACCCACTGTACCCATCCTTCTAAACCTCACAATCAATCCCTTAGAAGCCATGCTTATTACATTATTTAACTTCATGTCATCCACCACAATAGGCTAATATACATGGTCAATTTCATGGTATGCCATCTCAACCTCCTTATTTGTATCAAGAAATTTTTCTTGTGAAATCCATTCATAAAAGGATTGTAAGTATGAATATTTGGCTCACAACCATTTTCCTTCATATGATCCAATAGTGCAATATAAATGACAACTTTTCCTCCTATGAAATGTCAATAAATCAAGGTAGTATATGTTACTTCAGTTTGTGTCAATCATTTTCGGTTAGGGATGATGGTTAAGGGAATAATTAAGGATAGATTAGAGGAAATTTTGGATCTATATAGCCATCTTTTTCTCTGATCTAGCTACAAGATTGTCATGGTTTACTAATTCATATAACAAGTGCTGTAGGAATTATAATGGTGACGTTTCCATCATTAGCAACTACAATACTAGGTATATACCTATTTTTTTGATAATTATAAAGATATGGAGGGTTGACATTGTAGGTTAAAAATTATACTTAAAAGGAGATGGGGGGTCACATCATATTGATATGGTCCATCAAGAAAGTTATCATATTTTCATTAAGAGAATAGTTTCAATGGTATAATACTGGTCTAAACAACATAGGTTAATGGTTCAAATTTATTTTTATCTTTATAAGAATTCCATATGGTTGGAAGAGGTAATGATAAAAATTCTCAATATTTAAAAGGATTATATACGTTCTTGTAGGTTTTATCCAAGTAGGACCTTAACCAATGTATTGAGTTGTCAAAATTATGGAGAGAATATAGATTAAATGTAACACCGTATATCTCTTCTCATTATTCTAATATCCCTGGTTATCTAATTGATATGTCAATTATGAAATGATATTTGTAAGGCATACCACGATAGAAAGTTTAGCTCATATGATTTCCATAAGAAGAGATATCATAAATCCAACCAAGATAAAGAAAAGAAAGAAACAATTGTTTGAATGCATATGATAGATCTCTTTCTAAGGAAAGAAATAATAATGAGTCATATCATGTCATTATTTACAATAGCATAAAGATAAAATATCTTGTGTATAATCAGAAGAGAGTCTATGGAAATAGAATAATTTAGTACAATTATTTTATCCTTATGGTATCCTTAGTTATTGAAAAGGGACCTTAAATGATATATAAGTAATTTGATAAAGTAACCGGAAAATCCACGTAGGTATAAATCTAGTAGATACAAACTAGAAATAATACTATGTTTGGATATTGTAACCTCAACATATAACCTCAGACGAAAATGACATCCCTTATGTGGTAAGCTAAAATTTATTACTAGTGCACTTGAATCCATTGAAACAAACTCATTGTCCCCATCCTTCTACAAATAAACCTCACAATCATTAGTATAAAATGAGAAATTAATGACTAAAAAAATGACTAAAATCAGGCTATAAACGACTATTTTTGAGTCGGCGACTAATAGTAGCAAATTTCCACTACCTTATAGCTAGTCGTATTTCACTAGTCATTGATAGTTTGACTTATTAGTCATTGATTTAGTCATTGATAGACAGTGATTTATTCATTGATAGACAATGCTTTAGTCATTTATAGTCAATGATTTAGTCATTCATTTAGTCATTGTTTTAGTCATTGATAGTTAATGATTTAGTCATTGATTTAGTCATGGATTTAGTCATGGATTTAGTCATGGATTTAGTCACTGAGTTAGTCATTGATTTAGTCGTTGATCTAGTCATTGATTGCAACCATTAATGACCAAATATACGACTAAATAAAATACTAGATGTTAACATATTAATGACTAAGGTAAATACGACTAAGATACGAGAAATTAGCTAATAATAATTGTATATATGAGAATTTAGTCGTTTTTGTAGTCACAAATTTATGATAGGGCACGGAGGAATAGAACCACCAACCTCCTGCCTATAATTAGGCAGGCGCTCTACCATTGAGCTAGCACCCTTTAAGAAGTTGTTATTTCTTGACAATGATCATATTCAAACAAATTTATGATAGATATACATCTACAAACTACATAATTATTACTATTACAACTTACCAGTAACTAATATTTATGATAAACTAATTCTTGAGAGCTATGTACAATTTTCCCTGTAACTAATGCTAATAAAAAAACTACAAATACTCTTACCAAAGAGATTTAGTGATGAGTACCTCTTCCCATTCTTCATCACTATCATTCTCATAGTCCAAAGAAGAGTCATTCCTGAAAGGATTTCGAATCCCAATGCCATCACTGCATCAAAAACAAAGAGTTAGAAACAAAACTTTCCCTCTTGTCTACTGCAATATTAAGAATCCATGAGCTTCAAGGTGTTTCATATGTTCCTCATCATGGACTATCAAAATTAAAATACAACCTGTTTCTTTGATAATTAATAAACTTAAAATTATGCAAAGTATATTCACCTTTTCTTTGAGAAGGTTCCATAATAAGCAAATCTATGGTTGTGATCAAACTGCAAAAGGTTTCTTCTCTTATTGCGAAGCCTATTTTATCTTTAAATCAAGTGATAAACATTCTAAGAGCCATGCATATTTAGAAAATTATTGCTAATGGAGACTCGACGATTATCATTTGCAAAATTAGAGAATTGACTCCCTATGCACCGTAAGGTCTTGCAAAAATGATCTCTAGACCTAGAATTCAAAGAATTACAAGTATTTTGACTTGGGGAATCGCAAGTATTGCGAGTATTTACCATTAAATCATTTACTGTTTCAAAGGTACCATTTTGTATGGAGGAGTTATGCTTTGTGAATCATTATTCCTTGGCTATAAGGGCACCTAATAGCGGATTCAATAATTAAAGAGTCATGTTGCAAATATAAAGAGAAATACCCTGCTCCTACAACATTGCGTCTTTATAGAAACCTTTAAAGGGTTTTATATTTGGATTCTAGGTGATGATAACAGTTATTTGAAAGGCAGGACAACTGGTTAAGCATGAATTAAACTTGAAAAACTTGCAAACTATTAGGTATAACAAAATATATATCAGCTCTGTGTTGAGATGTACAGGATCTGAAACAGCTTCCATGATGATTGGACAATAGTTGACAGAGAGAAATAACCATTGATAAGAACCGAACTTTCCTTAGAATGTATGGTCACCTAAAATAAGACTACACTAAAATTAAGATTCTAGTAAGCTTTTGAGATTGACTAAACCTATCGAAAAGGTTGGAGAGACTGGTATTCTACAGTGTTCTTATAATGCACAGTTGCATAAAAGGCATATTCTTATCAATATTTATGACTTTCAAAATGAAGGAATTTACTTGACCATGAAATTCACATTTATGATGAAGCAAAGGATAGAGAAAATCATGATGAGGTTCATATTCCCCATTTGAACTGTCGACAAGAAACTATTGCTTCGTAAGGGTAATAAAGCATGTATCCATCCTACTTGAGTGGAATGTGAAAGTGCCCTGCACACCAGACACTAAAGATTTTTCAATCACCACATTTTATTCATTTAGGATTTTGTTCATAACAGTCCCATCAAGAGAGTGACCCATGTCACTCTCCAAATTACCCTCCCAAAAAGGATGCAACAAAGTCACTCAAAAGAGGGGCATGAATAGTATAAGCTCATCGGTTCACTTTTGTATGTTTCAAAGACTCACTAGTATTTTCATAAATACAGAGGTACGGACATCGACTTACAGAAGTAGACTTATCTGTTGATGTATTTGTAACTTCAGAATGTATTCATCTATGTATATTATGTATTGCAACCCGATGTTTATTCCAGGATGTATCTATTATGTAATTGAGTCATGTTGTCATGCCCCGATGTTCCAATCAAGAGAATCAATAATGTAAACAAGTCATGTCAAGTCGTAGTGGGTAACCCTCCGATTGTGTAAGGGTTAAAGTCCCCACAGTTCTGGGGCACTAGGGTTATTAGACTCTCCAAGTAGAGGTCGGCCCTAGTAGGGTTCTAGTCGTGTTGGGATTAGTATAAATAGAGAGCTGGGGTCTCTATTTAGAATACATCACTCACACACTCAAGTGTAGTGCATAGTAGAGGAAGAAGAAGACACTGGGGATAGACAAGAAGAAGATTACTGCTGTCGGGAGTGCATCTTACTGTTTTGGGGTTTTACATCTTGTGTTGATTCTATCTCTGAGGAATTTGTGGGGTTTTCTCCATTTATGGTTTCCCCGATCAAAAACCCTATGTTCATTGTCTCTTGTGTTTGATTGTTGTACTTGTTATTCTCTCAGTAAAGATCCTAACATAATGCTAGCTTAATGTTGAAAAACTAACATGGCATCAGAGCTAACCTGAGAAGAAGACACTGTGCAGTTACAGGAACTAGGGCTTCCTAGTTTGTGGATCTTCCTTCATATATTTTCAGAAAAAGTAAGGTGGAACAACTCTCCACCTTAGGGTGCATCTTTCTGTCGAAGCACAATCCAATTATGAGGTTTTTCAGTTTTGGACCTGTCACTGCTATTGGAAATTAGGGCTTTTTCCAAAAGAAGAATTTTTCAGTGAGCCCAGGCCTGGATTGACCTCCTCCCCAAAATCAAAGTTAGGGACAAATTTCAAGGCATTTGGGTAGACGGAACTCCGGAAAAGCAAAACCCTAATTTGCTCCTGAACCAGCTCTGCAGGATTTCAGCTCAAGTTTTAGATCCGACATCTTGAACCTAGTAAGATCTAAAATCTTTTGTATTTCCATTTGAGGTTCTCATTTAAGATGTCTCATCATACCAATCTTGATGAAAATCTTGAGGGAGCTGATAACTTCCGAGCCTGGAAGTATAGGATCTCCCTGGTCCTGGAAGAAAATAAATTAGACTTTTACATCCATGAGGAGGTTCCAGTTCCAGAGGGAGATGAGGTAAAGGCATTACATAAGAAGAAGATGGTTATGGTAAAGAGGATCATTGCTGATTCTATCAAGGATCACCTTATCCCATAGGTGTCCTCTCTCAAGACACCTAAAGCTATGTTTGATGCCCTAACCAAATTGTTTGAAGGGAAGAACATCAATCGGAAGATGACCCTGAGAAACCAACTGAAGAATGTGAAGATTCAAAATGCAGAAACAATCCAGTCTTACTTCACAAGAGTTTCTCAAATCAAAGAGCAACTAGAATCAGTTGATGAAGAAGTGGAAAATGTAGAGATTGTAATGACTACATTGAATGGCCTTCCTAGGTCATGGGATTCTTTCATCCAAGGAATCTATGCTAGGAAAAAGTTAGTCAAGTTCAGAATACTATGGGAAGAGTGCTCTCAAGAAGAAGCTCGGATAGCAGTTCGAGAAGAGAACATGGGAAGTGAAGACCAAGCTCTTATAGTACATTCCATGTCTCACTCCAAGTCAAGCAAAAGAAGACCTCATGGTTCTAGAGGTAAGCACTCTCACAGAGATAATACTAGAAGAGATGTATCTAGGATCATATGCTATACTTGTGATGAAGCAGGACACTATGCAAGGAATTGTCCTAACAAACAAAAGATACTAAAGAAGAGCAACAAAAGAAGACATCATGCTCATGCTGCAGAGGATGATGAACCATCTAGAAATAGATCTAGATATGAAAGTGAAGATTCTTCAAGTGAGGATGAATATGTTCTGATAGTAGCTCTCACAGGTAACATTACTCATGGTAGTGATGATTGGCTTATAGATAGTGGAGCTTCCAAACATATGACTGGATTCAAGGAATCCTTTGTAAGACTGTCATAACATGAATCACCTCACAAGGTAAAGCTAGGATATGACTACCAATATCCAATAAAAGGTAGTGGGGAATCTTCATATAAGTTAGAATCTGGAAAATATCTAACAATAAAAGAAGTATTTTTTGTGCCAGGACTCAAGAATAACCTTCTCTCCATATCAGCATTAGATGCAAAAGGAATGCGGGTTGCATTCATAGATGGTCAAGTCATCATGTGGCCAAAAGGAAGGACTATCGATGATGTGGTAGTAATTGGAGAACAAGAAGGAGGATTATACAAATTGAAGGGCCATCCAGAACAAGCCTTGGTCCATTACACAGTACAACCAAGTTAACTTTGGCATAGAAGGCTTGCACATGTGCATTACAGAGCACTACCTATTGCAAGCAAAGTTGTCGAAGGTCTTCCAGAAATCCAAGCAAAACATGATGGGGTCTAGAAAGGATGTGCGAAAGGAAAGAATACAAAGAATACATTTCCAAGCAGTGAAATTAAAGCAAAAGGAATCTTGGAAATCATCCACTCTGATGTATGCAGTCCTATGTCATCAAACTCTCTAAGTGGGTATGCATATTATGTTTCTTTTATTGATGAATTTTCTAGGAATACATGGGTTTACTTCATGAAGAACAAAGATGAAGTATTTAGCAAGTTTAAAGAATTCAAAGCCTTGATTGAAAACCATACTGAAAATAAGATCAAGACCATTCGATCAGACAATGGCGGAGAATTCACTTCAAATGAATTCAAAGAGCTATGCAAAGAATCAGGGATTAAGAGGGAGTTTTCCACTCCTTATAATCCACAACAGAATGGGGTTGTGGAACGGAAGAACAGAACCATCATGGAAGCTGCAAAATCCATGCTTCATGATCAAGACCTTCCTATGCATCTTTGGGCGGCAGCTACCAGAACAATGGTATATGTACAGAACCATACTCCACATAGAGTACCTAAGAACAAGGCTCCTAAAGAAGTCTTCTCCGGAAACAAACCAAAAGTTAGCCATCTCAGAATATTCAGCTGTCATGTGTACATCCACATTCCAAAAGAGAAGAGGACTAAATTAGATTTTTCCAGAAAGAAGGGTATATTTGTGGGATACTCTGAAATCTTGAAGGCTTACAGAATATATTTCCTAGGATATAAGAAGATTGACATCAGTAGGGATGTGACATTTGATGAAGACACAGCTTACAACAAATCCAGAAAGAGACCTGCTGAAGAACCTGAATAAGCAGAAGCACCCAAAATTCATGATACAACCATGAATGAAGAAACTCAAGAAGAAGATCAAGAATTTGAAGAACCACAAATACCTGTAGATCCACCTCTAGAGAAGAATCCTCATAAGAGGAAACCTGCTTGGGTACGAGAACTTATCCAAGGTGTAGAAAGATATGGGGCTCCAGAAGAGAATCACAGAGAAATAAAGAGGACCAGATCCTGTTCCGGGTATGTAGCTTTACTATGTGATTTCATTGATAAAGAACCTTCCAGTTATGAACAAGCGGTAGAACAGAAATAATGGAAGGATGCTATGATTGAAGAGTACCAATCGATCATGAAGAATGATGTTTGGGATGTTGTCCCAAGACCAGATGGGAAGTTAGTTTAACTTCCAAATGGATTTACAAGATCAAACATGCTGCAGACGGTAGCATTGAAAAATATAAGACAAGATTTGTAGCTCGAGGTTTCTCTCAGAAAGAGGGAATAGACTATGAGGAGACCTTTGCACCTGTAGCCAGATACACTTCCATCAAATCAGTACTTTCTCTGGCTGCAGTGATAAAATGGAAGATACACCAAATGGATGTCAAGACTGCTTTCTTTAATGGTATAGTGGAAAAGGAAGTGTATGCAGAACAACCACTCGGTTTTGAGACACATGACAGGAAGTATCATGTATGCAGATTGAAGAAATCCCTGTATGGTTTGAGACAGGAACCCAGGACATGGTACGATAGAATTGATAGCTTTCTATCCAGTTTGGGCTTTACCAAGAGTAAAGTAGATTCCAAACTTTACTACAAGGTTGAAGATGGCAACCCAGTGATGCTTCTACTATATGTAGATGATCTATTCGTGACAGGTTTGGATGGGTTGATTACTAATACAAAGAGAAATCTTGCTGTCGAGTACGAGATGAAGGACTTGGGTATGATGCATTACTTTCTAGGTATGGAGGTGTGTCAGAGTACGGATGGAATATTCATTAGACAAGGGAAGTATGTAGTAGAGATCCTAAAGAGGTTTGGGATGATGGACTGCAAGACTATGGCCACACCTATGGCATCAAACCTAAAGCTATTGAATGATGCTTCTTCAGAGTCGATTGATGCTACGATGTATCATCAGATGATTGGGTCATTGATGTACCTGACGAACATGAGACTAGACATTTGCTTTGTTGTGAACACCTTGATCCAGTTCTTGACAGATCCGAAAAATGTTCACTTGATTGTTGCAAAGCATATTCTAAGGTACCTGAGGGGTACAATTGATTATGGGCTCAAGTACGATGCAAATCAGAAGATTAACATGGAGGGTTATGTTGATTCAGATTGGGCAGGAATTGCCATCGATAGGAAGAGCACTTCAGGGTGTTGCTTCAGTATGGGATCATGTGTGATCTCTTGGTTTAGCAAGAAGTAATCCTGTATGGAACTGAGTGTTAACTTTTCATATGCTTAGCTAAGACATCAATACTTCATTTCATTTTCATAACAAAAGCATATAAACAATATCACTGAAAGATAGACAAGCACAACCATACAAAAGGAACACAAAGATTTATCCTGGGAAAACCCTAAAGGGAAAAACCCAGCAAAAGCTTCCTCAATATAGATGCCCCAAAAAGATAAAACCAGCAAGGAGATCAAATCTTGATCCTCCTCCTTCTCCAGCTACTTCTCTTCTCCACTAATGTGCTACACAAGTGAGAGTGTATGTTCCAAATGAGGAGAACTACACCTCTATTTATATTCATCCGTTCACTTAAGTTAACTCATCTGTCATGTAGTCTTGAGTTAATCATGTAGGCTCAAGTTACACATGTAGGCTCAAGTAACCACACTGGGGTGCTAATGACCCACCTTTACAATTAGAGGGGACTGCCTCATGACTCTTATTAGTTCTTCCGATTAGGAGCATTGAGGTACAAAGTAATACAAGTGGTTCTCCCAGTAGGACCATCGGGGACCACAAAGAATTACATATAGAATATTCTTCAAAGTTACAATATTTCAACACTCCCCCTTAACGAGAAGGGTATTCTATAACAACATCAACAACAACAATAATAGGAGAGAGATAGAGGACATCATCAACATCATGAGGGTGATATATCTATAAATCATTGGAATCTTTTCAACATCATGTAGTCTTCATCTTCAATATTTAGTCTTCAGCATCATCAGTACTTTGACCGCTTCAATCAACAACATATTCAGCATCTTGACTCTTCAATTAGCAGCAGCATCTTCAGCACTTTGACCTTTTGATTAGAAACATCATCTTCAACACTTTGACCTTTCGATCAACAACATCTTCTTCAGCACTTTTGCCTTTCGATCAACAACAACATCATCATCATTCTCTGATATTTTGATCAAAAACATCATCATGAAAACATCATCAAAACATCAACATCATCATCATCAAAATATCATCATCATACTCTGATCTTTCAATCAAAATCATCATTATCATCAGCCTCTGATCTTTCGATCAGAAACATCATCAACCGAACATCATCATCCTCTAGCATCAACTCATCATCATATTCTGATGTTTCGATCAGTACATCATCATCATCATACTTTGCTAATACATCATCATCATCATCAAGATCTCATCATCATCACATTCTAATCTTTCGATCAGAAACATCATCATCATCATCGCATTCTGATCTTTCGATAAAAAAACATCATCATCATCAGCAACATCATAATCATAAGCAACTTCTGATCTTCCAATCAGAAAACATCATCATCATCATATTCTGATCTTTCGATCAGAGAACATCATCATTAGAAAATTCTGATCTTTCGATCATAGAAAAATCATCATCATCATATTCTGATCTTTCGATTAGAGAACATCATCATCACCAGCAACAGCATCATCATCACATTCTAATCTTTCAATCAGATAACATCATCATCATCAACAACTTCTGATATTTCGATCAAAGAAACATCATCATCATCATATTCTAATATTTTAATCAAAGAACATCATCATCATCAGCAACTTCTGATCTTTCGATCAGAGAACATCATCATCATCAACAACATCTGATCTTTCGATCAGAAACATCATCATCATCATCACACTCTGATCTTTCGATTAGAAACGTCATCATCATCATCATCACACTATGATCTTTCAATCAGAAAACATCATCATCATCAGCAGCAGCCCACAGTACAAATACAAAGAAGTATTTGGATCTATTTTGGACTCAAAATCCAAGGATGATGCAATCCTATCACATTCTCGACAACCCTGCCACATTCCCCATCATTCCCCATGATCAACTGTTATTCTTTGATCATAAAATTCTTAGGCTTCATCTTGAGTTATCTCTTATACCCATGGTGGTGTTCATCCTTCGAGGTGGATCTACCTCTCTCTGAAGCTCTTTCTTTCTTCATGGTGTCTCTGACCCTGGGAGATTCAGATTCATGTTTATTGAATTGTCATCACTTGTTATTCGGAACAAGTCTCATCCTTGTTTTCTTGTAGGAGTTTGTTCAGGACCTTTCCTACAATTCAAATGCACCAATTGCATGGTTAGAACTATTTCATAAAACATATTCATAACGACAAATTCTTATGCATCATGCAACTGTTTAGCCAATACAACATTCATCCATATCTCATGGAAAATTTCTAGATGACATCATTGAGATTGTGCATTAATCCAATATGTCATGTAAAGAGGTTTCATTCTAGATAAGTAGCAATGGAGAGATGTATAGCACCATGAGCTACTTACCGATCACATGCATATTAGTAGTATACAGTCATTAATGCAAACAATCTATCATGCATAACACATCAACTGAATATGCATACAAAACAATATCATTAAATGACAATTGAATACTTATCTTTTGTTTGTTTTGTGGGTAGAATCCTTCTTGATCATTATCCTTCATCATCTTCTTCATTCATGAAATCATCATTTCTTATCCAAATGATAAGATGGATAAGAGGTTCGTCAAGAATTGAGTTCTTCATATTCCTCATCACTTGAGGGATATTCTTTGAATGGTGAGAGCTTGATCTTCAATTTGCTCCCATCTTTCTTCTTCTCTTCTTATGAGATGAGCTTCTTCTTCTTCCAAAAGTCAACTGAAAGTAATCACTTCCTTCTGGCACACATTCCTCGCATGAATGAATCCCATGATCATGGGAGGCCATTCAAGGTGGCTATCACCACTTCTGCATTCTCTGCTTCTTCTTTTACCGCTTCAAGATGTTATACATTCTCGATCTTCACATTCTTCAACTGTTTTCTCAAATCCATCTTCTGAATTATGTTCTTATCTTCAAATAGATTGATCAAGGAATCAAACATATTTGGTGTCTTTAGGGAAGACACTTGTGGTACAATTTGATCCGTGATTGAATCAACAGTGATCTTCTTGGCCTTGATCAAGTTCTTCTTGTGTAAGGCTTTGAGCCTCATCTCCCTCTAGAACTGGAACCTCTCTACTCATGTAGGTGTCCAATTCATTTTCTTCAAAGGGATCAAATACTTTCATGCTTGGAAGTTTTCAACTTCACCAAGCTTATCATCAAGCTGATGTGATAGATCACTTTGAAATGAGAACCTCATGCAAATAGAAAAAGATTAGATCTTACCGATTTGAGGTGTCCATCCTACTTCCGGAGCTGGCTGATCTAGGGTTTGTCAGAGAAACCCTAATTTTAAAAACTTGGAATATTTCATATCTGATTGTATAGAAAGATATATCTCTTCAAATGGAGCTATCCAATGTACTCCTTTTCTGAAAACAGTGGAGGGAAGCTCCCGGAACAGGAAGCCCTAGTTTTCCAATTTCTTCTGCAGAAATGCCTGTTACTGTTTCTATGATATCTCTGAATTTATTGCTCCTATATGTCTACAATTTGTCAATGAGGTAAATTCGCATGTCCTGGATCCAACACCATAGGTTGCATCATAATTGGTTTCACCAATGGGGATTTATGATCATTTTCCCAAGGTGACCTGTTACAGTACTGTTCAGAACAGTGAAGTTGTACGGCATGCCACGTGTCACTAGTTCATCTTCAGTTTATGAAATTCATACCAAAGAAATTAAATTCCATGCTATTTTTGGAAAATCTTTAGGAATTACATTTGGACCTCTATATCCCAAGCTATAGCGATTTTCCCTAGCTGTCCTGTTTAGGGATGAATTCTGGAAGAGGCTGGAACCCTAACTTGGAGGGATCATATATCCTATAATATAGTGAATATGAGGCTGAATTTTGGACACAGTGTTCATCCAAATGATATCTTCGGTATCTAAAATTTTCAGCTCTTTAACCTTCTCCAATATTGGGATATAGCGAATATACCAAAACTTAGCAGTTTTAGTATTTAGGGTTTTTCTAGCTCCCGGTCAAACTAGGGTTTGACTTTCCCAGAGTTTCACCCAACTAAAAATATTGATCTAGGTCTCTACACTTCTATTTTGATGAGGAGAGAAATCCTATGTTGGGATCACTCAAAAATTATTCTTATGCAAGAAGCCCTAATTTCCAACACCGAAAAACTGAAAATGCTTGGAATTGAATTCTGCTTCGACAAAAAAATGCGCCCTTCAATGGAGAGTCATCCTAGCCTTCTTTTGCTGATCGATTGTGGAGAGAGAACGAAAAAGTAAGAATCCCTAGATTCTGTAGCTACACAATGTCTTCTTTTCAGGGTGGCTCTTATACCATGTTAACTTTTCATATGCTTAGCTAAGACATCAGTACTTCATTTCATTTTCATAACAAAAGCATATAAACAGGATCACTGAAAGATAGACAAGAAAAACCATACAAAAGGAACACAAAGATTTATCCTAGGAAAACCCTAAAGGGAAAAACCTAGCAAAATCTTCCTCAATATAGATGCCCCAAAAAGATAAAAGATAAAAGATAAAACCATCAAGGAGATCAAAGCCTAATCCTCCTTCTTCTCCAGCTACTTCTCTTCTCCACTAATGCGCTACACAAGTGAGAGTGTATGTTTCAAATGAGGAGCACTACACCTCTATTTATATTCATCCGTTCACTTAAGTTAACTCATCTGTCATGTAGGCTTGAGTTAATCATGTAGGCTCGAGTTACACATGTAGGCTCAAGTAAACACACTGGGGTGCTAATGACCCACCTTTACAATTAGAGGGGACTGCCTCATGACTCTTATTAGTTCTTCCGATTAGGAGCATCGGGGTCTAAAGTAATACAAGTGGTTCTCCCGGTAGGACCATCGAGGACCACAAAGAAATACATATAGAATATTCTTCGAAGTTACAATATTTCAACACTGAGTACAGCTGAAGCAGAGTATGTCGCAACTTTTTTAGCTAGTTGTGAGGCAGTATGGCTGAGGAAGCTACTATCTGATTTATTTGATCTCCAGATAGATGCTACTTGTATACATTGTGACAACTAGAGTTGTGTGAAGTTTTCAGAGAATCCAGTGTTCCATGACAAGTCGAAGCACATTGAGATCAAGTATCACTATATCAAGGATATGGTGTAGAGAGGAGCATTGAATCTCTAGTATGTTGTGACAGAGGAACAGATAGTTGATGTGTTGATGAAGCCATTAGCCAGAATGAAGTTTGAGTACTTCAGGGAGAAGCTTGGTGTTCTCAGATTGAGGTTTCCTCCAAGGGAAAGTGATGATTCCCAAATACATTCTGACGAGCAGGTCAGATGTAAGGGCCGAGCCATTCTGTCATGGTGAGAGGATTCAGTTCCTTCCATGTCAGATATGAGTGCTAAAGATCCAAAGCCATTCTGATGAGCAGGTCATATGTAAGGGCTGAGCCATTCTGTCATGGTGAGAGGATTCCATTCCTTCCATGTTAGATATGAGTGCTAGCCATTATACCGAGTAGGATATATGTAAGGGAAACTGCCACTCTCCGGGAGAGTGGAGGCACCTGGTCAGTTACCAAGTAGCTCAGTCTGGTACTGGGGGCCTTTCTGATGAGGGTGGAGGATTTGGTTCCTTCCAGGTTAGATGTGAGTGCAGGCCATTCTGTCATGGTGAGAGAATTAAGTTCCTTCCATGGCCGATGTAAATGCAGGACATTCCGTCATGGTGAGAGGATTAAGTTCCTTCCATGGCCAATGTAAGTGCGGGCCATTATTTCATGGTGAGAGGATTTAGTTCCTTCCATGTCAGATGTAAGGGCAGGCCATTCTATCATGGTGAGAGGATTCAGTTCCTTCCATGACATATGTGAGTGCGGGGCCTTTCTGATGTGATTGTAGTTTACTACATGATCATATGTGAGTGATGGGCGTGCCTTTCTGACGAGTAGGTCAGATGTAAGTGCTGGGTGTGCCTTTCTGAGGAGTAGGTCAGATGTAAGTGCTGGGAAAAGACCTATCTGATGGTTATGCCTACAACCAGCATGAAAGAAGGCTGGCTCTGTAGAAATTCCTATGGCGAGATAGTACACACATGATGATGACCAGATGAGATCCAGATCGAGCTATGATCTTGATCTAGTAGTGATGATCCAGATCGAGAGATGATCCAGATCCAGATCGAGATCAAGTGATGATCCAGATCCAGTCCAGTGATGATGATCCAAATTGAGTGATGATCCAAATCCAGTGATGTTGATCTAGATCGAGAGATGATCCAGATCCAGTGATGATGTCCAATGATGATCCAGATCCAGTGATGATGTCCCATGATGATCTAGATCGAGAGATGATCCATATTCGAAGAATGAAGATGACTTGAAGACGAAGATGACTTGAAGACTCAAAAGACTTGAGATGAATATGACAAGATGATCCAGTTGATACAGAGAAGAAGACCAGTGCTGAAAATTGTGTCGAAAGAATACCTTCCTAGTTAAGAGGGGGTGTTGATGTATTTGTAACTTCAGAATTTATTCATCTATGTATCTTAGGTATTGTAACCCGATGTTTATTTTGGGATGTATATATTATGTAATTGAGTCATGCTAGCATGCCCTGATGTTCCAATTAGGAGAATCAATAATGTAAACAAGTCATGTCAAGTCATAGTGGTAAACCCTACGATTGTGTAAGGGTTAAAGTCCCCGCAGTTCCGGGGCACTAGGGTTATTAGACTCTCCAAGTAGAGGTCAGCCCTAGTAGGGTTTTAGTCATGTTGGGATTAGTATAAATAGAGAGTTGGGGTCTCTATTTAGAACACATCACTCACACACTCAAGTGCAGTTCATAGTTGAGGAAGAAGAAGACATCGGGGCTAGACAAGAGGAAGATTACTGCTGTCGGGAGTGCATCTTACTGTTTTGGGGTTTTACATCTTGTGCTGATTCTATCTCTGAGGAAGTTGTGGGGTTTTCTCCATTTATGGTTTCCCCGATCAAAAACAATGTGTTCATTGTCTCTTGTGTTTGATTGTTGTACTTGTTATTCTCTCAGTAAAGATCCTAACATAATGCTAGCTTAATGTTGAAAAACTAACATTATCTTCAATTCTGCACATATTTCCAACAATTGTAACTCCTAGAGCTCTACACACCCAAGCAAACTATAAAAATATGCAACAATAAATAAAACAACTCTTAACTTGTTCTAAGAGTATCACATTCAAATGAAGTATTATATAATTTTGAGTTAGCAGTGATTGCACATGTATGAATCCACACAAGCCACTAAAATCAGTTTTCAAGTTAGCATCCGTGAAGATGGGTGGAGTGTCCATTCGAAAACATTGGGTATTCTAATTTCTACATGGTTCAATCCAGAAATAGATATCATAATTTAACACAGA
The DNA here is from genome assembly GCA_001517045.1 of Pseudotsuga menziesii. Lineage (NCBI taxonomy): Eukaryota > Viridiplantae > Streptophyta > Pinopsida > Pinales > Pinaceae > Pseudotsuga > Pseudotsuga menziesii. Next base: position 165,537 of record LPNX011063796.1, read on the forward strand.
TTTTAGCACCAACCATTGCTACAATACAAATGCTAGCACTGAAAGCATTCAGGTAAATGTTCCAAATGATTCAAATACTAACCCTCTGAAACACATAGTAGAATGACTTATATAAATTTCCCTTAATCTCTTAATAAACTAGATCTTCAGAGATAACACTATAAATCATCATACCTATCCACCAATCCTAGTGAACATAAGCACTTGATTAAAATTGAATTTAACCATTTTGAAAGCAACCATTGATAAAAATTTGTTTGCAAGCAGAAAATGATTACAAAACATTTTATTATTGTATGAGAATATAAAGAACCCACCTATGACATATTGTGAGGTTCCATTCCTTCTCAAGTATCTTTGACCTCTAATTTGAGAGGTGGGAGTTGGGGATGTGCCTTTGGGAATCTTACAACAATAGGTCCCTGCATCGTTGGCCCATCGTTGTTGTTGTCCGTACTCGTGCCTTGTTGTTGTTGTTCCTTTGCCATTTTCCCTCTTCACGTGAAATAAAATACTAAATTTATTATCCTTTGCAGCCTGTGGAAGGAAAATGAACTTGATGCCAAGATGGCCTTACGGCTCCATTCTCATGCCCTGTTTTGTTGTTCCTCTACCAGTTTTCCTCTTTAGGTGAAGGACAATACCAAATTTCTTAGCCTTTGCAGCCTATGGAAGGAAAATGAACTTGATGCCAAGATGGCCTTACGGTTCCGTTCTCATGCCCTATTTTGTTGTTCCTCTACCATTTTTCCTCTTTAGGTGAAGGAAAATACCAAATTTCTTAGCCTTTGCAGCCTGTGGAAGGAAAATGAACTTGATGCCAAGATGGCCTTACGGTTTCATTGTATCATTCATGCGCAAGATGTTATACTTATTTTTATTGAAAATTATTTATTAAAAAAATAGGTTTGGAAGACATATCCTTGGTGGGTAAGGACAAAAAGTGTAATTTATATCGATTTGAATAAGAGATATCAACTCCGTAAGGTCACCCCATGCTTATTTATATTTATTTTGATTGAAATTATTTATAAAAAAAATAGGGTTGGAAGACATATCCTTGGTGGGTAAGGACAAAAAAGTGTAATTTATATCGGTTCGAATAAGAGATATCAACTCCCCAAGGTCACCCCATGCTTATTTGACACCACTTTTTAAGGTGAGGAGGGTCATACTTACATTTTTTTTATGTGGTGGTGGTGGGCATGGCTTCCAATGATTTGATTATTCCCTCCCATTTTCCTAGGGGAGTTTCTTGTAGGATCCTATCCTGTTTTTCTCCAAGTCGGATACTGACCTAGAGTACCCATTAGTCTCCAATAATCTAAATTTAACCATCAGGAAGAACAATGGAAAGAGAAGGAGGAAATTCCACTCGGATGAGCCAATGTGGGGAAACGAGTCGAAAACAATCAAGGAAATTGTTAATGAGATTTTGGATTCATAGGATGCACTATTAGATTTTTTTGGACCTTTTAGAGTAGATTCAGCCATAAAGGTTGTTACCTGTTACCACCTAAGTTGTACTTAGTGGTTTTCTATCAAGTGAGCCTGGTGAACCGGACAGGGATAACTTGTTCGGACTTCAGAGAGCTTTCAGTCTTGC